>MINK01174305.1:0-11566 GCA_001735545.1 Phormia regina | reverse complement strand
ACTTCCAAATTGTTTTTGTATTCTTATGTAAATTTTTTTCGTAAGCATTTTACTCTTCCTCTCCTTTATTCTCTGATTTTCTGTTCATATTATTTTGACATTGTGTGCAGTAGTTTTACACTAACAAAAAACAAGGAATTGTTGTTTTTGATGATGTGCGAATAATTTATAATTAAGCTCCTGAAATTTTATTATGATATATTCACACGTTCAAAAGTTACAGAATTATATCTAANNACAAAAGCTGAATTTTCTACAAACAACTAAACAAGGTGTATCATAAATATTTAGGAAAAATGTTTTTTATTTGGTTTAAAAACAAAAAATATTTTAAAATGGGTTGGTTTTGTATAGAATGAAGCTAAAAACTATTTGGTGTAAACGGCATATAAACTAAATTCTCTTTAAATATATTATTAATGTTTCAATGTTAGCAGCGTTTTCTTTTTAAAATCAATTAAAAACACCTTAATCCTGACCATAGTATAATTAGAAAGTATACTAGTAAGAACAGCTGTTTTACAATTTTTTCACCGACATATGTACATACCTCGCGGTACTCTCAAATTATTTTTGTATTCCTATTTAAATTTTTTTCGTGAGCATTTTACTCTCCTTTATTCTCTGATTTTCTGTTCATATCATTTTGACATTGTGTGCAGTAGTTTTACATTAACAAAAAACAAGGAATTGTTGTTTTTGTAGATGCTCCTGAAATTTTATTATGATATATTCACACGTTCAAAAGTTACAGAATTATATCTAAACAAAAGTATTTTAAAAGAAAAACAAAAAGGCCAAAAAAAAATTAAATTTATAATATTTGTAAAACTTTAGTTTTAAACAGTTTACAACATTTTTCAAATATTACTTTTAATTTTTAAATAATTTTTCTTTTACAAAATAAAACATGTCTTGTATTTGTCAATATTTTGTGCATTCCAAAGATAATCAAGGAACGGGAAATCCCCCAACTGATAACTCAAATATACAAAACGATGGTTTACTAAAAGATAATGCAGATAATAAGTAGCTGCTTTTTTCTTGTACTATCTTAACATTTCCCTTCAAATATTATCTCTCAACAGCAATGATCTAGCTACCAATACTAATGTCTCTGCTACTGATTTAGCAGCTGCTCGTGCAGAAAATTGGTTATTAAACAAAAATCTATCAGAGGCTCATATTACCATTGAAAATCTAGAGAGTTTAGTAAAAACAATAATGGATAAACAAAATGTTATGCTAACCGAAATGTATCATTTGAAACGTTTAAATCAAGAGTTAGAAGAAGAATCACGTTTACAACGTGATTATCATGCTATGGAAAGAAATGCTATGATCAGAGAGTTACATGATGTTAGAGAGTTATTGCAAAAGAGAACAAAACTATTAGTAATGATTAAATATTTCATCAGCGAGTATTTACTGAGGTCAATATTACTTTAATTATGTTAATTTATTTTTAGGAAGAAACTCTTCAAAAGAATTCAGAACTAACCAATGCTGTTCAAGATGCTCATGAAAAAATCTATTTAATGGGTATGAAATATTTACGTTTAAAAGATGGTCACTCTTATCAATCATCTGATCAATCAGAATCTGCTCATTCAACTGATGAAGAGCAAACGGAGTAAACAGGAAGATTTTTTTTAAAGTATTTTTATTATATGAAGGATTTTTTTGTTGTTGGTTCTATATTTTATAAATATATTTATTGCAAAATAAAATTAATAAAAAATATTATTTGTAATTTTAGATGTAGATTTTATTTTTTTAGTCTTAAATTAATAAAAATATAACCCAGATAAATTTTTTTGTATAGAAATATTTTGGATAGAAAATAGTAATATATAATACGGATTTGGGTTTGTTTCATGTATTGGATTTTTTTGAAATTTATTTTCTGAAATCTCTGAAGGAGTATATTCGAACGGGTTGTTATTACTTAAACGTAATAGAGGTATAATCGTCAATATTACTCGGTTGATTTCTGAGTAACTAATAATAATGTTTTGTGCAAATATTGTAGCACAGAGAAAAAATCATGCTACATCCATCTTAAAGTATACCGTTCGACTGAGAATCACTTTTTGAGTCGATTTAACGATGTCCGTCCGTCCGTCTGGTTAGCTGTCTGTCCATGTAAAGTTTGTGCGCAAAGTACAGATCGCAATTTTAGAGATGATTTGATGAAACTTGGTACATATGATTTTTTTGGACAAGGACGAAACCTATTCATTTTGGTCATGATCGGCCCATTATTTCACCTAGCCCCCATACAAATGTTCTCTCGGAATAGAATTTTAACACTCAAACATACCTTAAAAATTTAAATATTTTAACACAAATAGGTTTTATGGAAGCATAAATCTATGTGCCAAATTTCATGAAGATCGGTCTATAATTGACCATAGCTCCCATATAAGACGTAATTTCGGGAATCACCAAAAAGTGCATAAATACATGTGATTCTTAGTATCGACGTAATTTTCTGTAATAATATCTTTTTATTTTCTACTTAATACAAATATAGGTCCATAATTGGCTCCTTCCCGAATTTAGGTACACATAGGCAATGGTGTGGGGTATCATATGGTCGGTCCTGACCGACTATAACTTCTTCTCTCGTTTATTATATCATAAAATATAACAAAATAAAATAAAAATCAATTAAATTATTAATCAAAATTAAAAAATGATTTTTATAATTAAAAGAATTACTTAAAACCATGCTTAGAAAAAATATGGTCTATTAATCGATTTATAAAAAAAAAAATAAAAATAGTTTCGATTACTTATTTAATTGTGTCAATTATTAAATTTATCAAAATTTGTTTCTATTTGTTTCTAAAAATAAAACATTTTATTTACTAATAAATTAATTTAATATAAATAGAAATAAATTATAAATTGAATAATTGAATATTAATTTTTCTTTAAATTTTGAGGTTCAATTAATAGAATAATTGAATACGAATTATTCGTAAGTGAAATTAGAATGTAAAATTTGAATTTAATTTGTTATAACACTTTGATTTTGAGTAATTTTTCTAATTAGCAAAATATTTGAAATGGCTATGCAATTCTGATTAATAATTTAATTGACATTTTTTTTGAAAAATATTTACTTCTGTGTAGTATTCTACCAAACTGAATTCAATTTTTACATAGAATAATCTAAAATCCAATTTCAATTATGAATAATACCTATTCAATTATTTTATTAATTGAAATTCAACAATTTTAATTGATATAATAAGAAAAATAATTGAAGGCCAATAATTTGTCTTTAGTGAAAAATGTTTAAAAATTAATCAATTTTAGTAAAAATGTTTAACAATTGAATAATTGATATAATTAAACAAATTATTGGTATAGTTTTACAGCTGTATGCAGAAAAAATTAGTGTATGCTTAATAAAGGTTTACTAACTTTTTCTTATGGAAATTTACATACAAAAAGTTAGTAAACCATTGTCAAGCATACATTATTTCATTTTGCATACGGCGTTAATCTTTGATAAATTTTTTAATAGACCATTTTTTTTGTGTATAAATATAATGGAATTACTTAAGAAACAGGAAAAAAAGAAATTTCATTTGAATTTTAAAATGATTTAAAATATTCCAATAAACCAAACGATATTAAAACGATATCGAAACGATATTATCTAGGTGATAAAAATGATCACTAGGGATAATCGTTTTCGAATCTAAAATGATAGATTTTACGGACTAAAGTGTACCTTTCCTTATAATATCGTTTTTCTATAAAATTATGATATTGTTTTCGATACCGTAATTTCTAAAAATAACGATAGTAAAATCGTTTGTACCAAATTTAGCTCTGAATGATTTTAGTATTAAAAAAATATATTTTTTGCAATTAAATATTTAAGGTAAAGACAATTGTAAGGAAATTTAATATGCTGAAATAAGAAAAAATCCTAAATATATTAAAAACATAAAACAATCATACGCGTCATTAATCCATATTATGTGCAGATATCATCAATTGTAATATTTGCATGCATGGTTAATCCTAAAGCACACATTTTAGCAATTACGTACAACAATAATTTGGTCACTCCAATTAAATATGTTAATTATTGGTATATCTATTTCCATTTTGTTTTTTTTTATGTTGTTGAAAATTTTTTAATTTTAATAATTTTATTTTGAAGTTTTTTTATTTTATTAGAAACAAAATTTTGGAAATTTAAATATCACAATAATATCGTTTTCAGAAATACTATATGATATTATAATCGGCACGTAAGATGATAACGTTTCATTAAGAAAAATACACATTAAAATAATTTATTAAACCTATGAAAAAATTATTAAAATTATCATTAATTTTTATTTATATTTGATTAATTTATTAATTGATAAAATAAGAAAAAGAAATTATGTCTTATTTTTAGTTAAAAATTATTAGAATTTGGCAGGAATAGTTATTTTGATACAAGAAATTGGTATCAAAATAACTATTCTAGCCGCTTTTAGAAATTTCCTTCCAAAATAGGGGTATAATGGTCATAAATGCTTTGAGTTTAATATAATTTTCAGAAAGTTTAGAGATGCTGCAATATGTGACTATACCTATAACGGCTTAACTTCAAAAAAGTTATTTATAGGCTTAAAACGTCATGATCACATGCAACTTAAGGTTGTCCAAACTTCAAAAAAGTTATTTATAGGCTTAAAACGTCATGATCACATGCAACTTAAGGTTGTCCAAATTTTAAAAATTTCACTCAAAACAAAATATTAAAAATTCAATTTACGTTTTTTTTTTAATTGTATTTGTTTTATATTTAATAATTTCGAAAAAAATGGTATAATATATTAAATAACTAAATTACTTATGCATAATAAATTATTAACTAATACACTAATTAACTTTGTTTTTTTTTTTTAAATTTTAATTTGCTTTGTTTTAATTTAAAACTAAAAACTAAGAAAATTGTTGTTAAACTAAATGTAACAATTAGCTTGAAATAAAATAAAAGAATTTCATAATTTGGTTTTAATAATACAATTTAATAAATAAATTATTATTGATTTTGTTCTTTTTGTTTTAACAATTTTAAATAAAATTTGCATTAAAAGTTTTTTTGTAATTAATTCTTAGTATATAAATACTAATAATTATCTTTAGTTACAATAAATATTGCTTTTACATTAAAATAATTAACTGTTTAGTTTATATAATTCAAGACTGTAGTTGGTATACATTTTTGTAAATTTCTTTTTTGAGGTGTTTTAATAAAAGTGTATTTGTTTCTTTTTTTTTTGTAATAAATTAAATATTAATTGAGTGCTTTTTAATTGAGAAATTAACTAAATTTATTATTATTTAAATATTATTAATAATATTACAATTTCTTATTATGGTTGTGTTAGCAGGGATTTTCTTTTTAAATGATTGTTAGAGTTTTGTTGAAATTTAAAATAATTTCTTGAAATCTTAGTTTGTGGTTGGTTAATGTAATAAATTGCTTGCTTTTTTTTTGGTTTGTGTGTTTTGTAAGTTTCTACAGGATTTAGCTTAAATTATATTAATAATAGGCTTGTTTTATAGCGGCACTAGTGATGAGAAATGCTGAACCAATTAACATGAATGTTATTATTTTAAGAGCACTTGGCCTACCGGAAGAATCTGAAAATTAAAGCAAATATATTATTAAATATCTTTAATAATAATATAATTTCATAACATACTTTTCTTATTGGACGCCACACAAGACCGATGTTCGGCATCACTTCTATAACCAAATTTACACTGGCACACTGAATTACGGCATTCAACATTTTCTGCACCCTTTTCTACTACACACTCAGTAGCGGTCGAACAAACTTCATTAAGACCTTTAAAAATAATAAAAGGGTTTGTTAAAACCTATTTTAATTATTTAAAGAATTAACGACCCCACCTTTTTTCGTTTCGCAATGACCATTTTGGAAATGTTGTTTATCACCGCAGGTACATTTATTGTCAACACAAGAGGCCAACAAAGGTTTACATTGTTCATTGTCAATGCATTCCTCTTCAATATCTTCGGCTAAAGAGTTAAAAAAAAAAAATAAATAATAAATTTTAATTGTTTAAAATATAATTTCAGTTTAAAATTACCTTCTTTAATGCACTCATCTTTGAAGTGTACAAAACCTTTGCGACATTGACAGGTTTTTGAATTATCCTGAGTGCCATTGGAAGCGGAAGTTGTTGCACACAATGAATTATCGACCAAGCAGTCATCATTATCCAAACATTCAGCGCCAATGCCTGAAAATATTGAAAGACAAAAAAGTTATCAAAAGCGAATGATTCAATTAAATATTTAATTAAAATTAACTCACCTGGCAAACATTCATCATCTTTACGTATATAGAATGGTTTGCATACACAATTACGATTCGAACACATGGCATTTTTAACTGGACAACCATCATCACTTTCACATTCCGAACCCAAGCCAGTCTTATAAACACACATTTGCAACAATTCATCGTATTCAGCATATTCTTTGCAAGTACAACGTCTTGGTATTTGGGTAGGACAATAAGCAGCACCAAATGGACTACATTGATTATCACCGGTACAGGATAAATGATATTGTATGGCTAAAAATTAATAAAAATAATAATTACAATAATAAGATTTAATTAAAAAAAATTTATATAAAAAACTTACGTTTACGACATCCTCTTAAATTGGTGTCATAAAAGAAATTCTTTTGGCAAATACATTTTTTCGTTTCAGCATCATAATGATTTTCACATTCATCAGAACTTTCTGCTATCTCGCCCAGTTCTAGATAAGGAATTTATAAATAATTAATTAATATTTAATGATGGTATGAATTAGCGGCAAACAAATATTTAAATGTTTAATTTTTTAGCTTTTAGAAATTATTTAACTGAACCACTATACAGAGTTACGAAGTGAAACAAAATTTCTGCAGCTTGGGGTTTCTCAGTCAATTCGGATATACAAGTATTAAGCGTCCATTATTTTCCATTTTTTTCGAATTGACTCCAGTTCTCGCAATATTTCGCAATTTGTAAAATTAGGGAGGTAGCGCTGTATATTGAAGCGTATTTCGAAAACCACTTGTCTGGTTTCGTTCAAAAATATATGAAAAAATTCTATTCAAAATTATGCTCAAGTCTTTCTTATTTTGTTTTTTAATGCGGTTAACAGTTATAGAGATATTAAGCCCACTTTCTGAAAATAATTGAAATTTTATTCAAACTTGGGAAATAACTTTTTTTTCAAAAAATCTTGAAAATTCGAAAATGACAAATTTTAAAATTTTTATGCTCATAAAGATAGATTTGTTGTCAATAAAATAAGAATAAATCCCAATAAGCACACAAATTTTAAAAATTCAAACCTTGGAAAATTTTGCTGGAGTCCAACATAAATTCAAATATTAAAATATTTTATACAAGAAAAATAATTTAAAATAATTAAATTTTTCAAGTAAAATAGATTTGACTGGAATTTAACGGCCTGTCCCACGACATCGAACGTAAATTTCGTTTCATTAATTTATATGGAAAACAACAAATAAATTTAAAATTTTGTTATTGTTTCCCATATATTTTGTCGATCGAATTTTTCATTCGACATCGTGGGACAGGCCCTAAATTTCCTTTTCACTGGAGAATGCTATTGAATTAAAGTGTAACACTATTTGAATTCAATATTTGGTACTGGATTCAAGGCTTGAAATACATTTCATATCAACTTGAATTTCATTAAAAATGCTTATTGGTATGCGTTAATTTTGTTTTTATTTAAAATTTTGTCAAAAATCACAAACTATTTTAATTTTCTATTTTTTCCATGTAACATTTTAAGGAGTGTCTCCACAAATTTGAGAATAAATTTAAAAGTTATGCATCGATTTTAATGAAATGGATCATATTTTATTTGCAACAAATTTATCGTTATGATTTTTAAAAAAATAAATTTTTTCAATTTTGTATAAAATTAATTTTTTTTCCATAAAAACGGCTTAATATCTCTGAGGATAATCCCAGTTATATTTTTTTTACCAAAATCGGGCGAGTAGTTTTTGAGATATGCTTCAATATATAGTCCAACCTCCTTAATTTAACAAATTGCGATTATCACTAAGACTAGAGTCAATTCGACGGGTTATTTATAAGCCGATCTTGCTGAATTTCAATAGCAAAATTCTAGAAAGAATTCCCGTTCGTTTGATGTATATAATATATCTGTCAATTTTCGGTGGGCTTCTTAAACGCCATTTCAACAGACACATTAGATATAGTCCTAAAGTATTTGCGTGTGAAATAAAAAAAATAATGTAAGAAAGACCTGAGGATAATCCTAGTGAGATTTTTTTGACATATTTTTGAACAAAATCGGACAAGTAGTTTTTGAGATGTGCTTCAATATATAGTCCAAACTCTTTAATTTAACAAATTGCGATTTATCAATAGAACTAGAGTCAATTCGATCAGGTATTTATAAGCCGATCTTGCTGAATTTCAATAGCAAAATTCTAGAAAGAATTNNGCTTCTTAAACGCCATTTCAACCGACACATAGACGGATATAGTCCTATCGTATTTGCGTGCGTCTCTATAATTTCCACATTAAAATGCTTATTATTCGGAAAAAATCACATAAACTTATTTCAATACATTGAATAATGTTTTATATGAAATTAACGTGAATTTGTATGAGAATTATTTGAGCGATATTGAATTAAATAATTTTGCTGATAAACACAGGAGCCAAACGCAAATTATTTGGTATTAAATTTGTATCTCGTAAACTTTTGCTTGGAACAAATTAAAATAAATGTAAAAGTAGTAAAGGAGGACTGAAGCTTTCAAAAACTTCTTCTTGAATTCATCTTATGATAACACGAAATAAGCTACAATATAAGGTTTCTATCATATTCAATACTCCTCTACAATTGTTGCATACTATGCAATTTGTTCCCACCGTTACTGTGGCACATATTTTGCGTTTGACCTCACTGTACAGTACTAATACAGTTCTAATTAACTTACCAGCAAAACATTTGCCATTTGATGGATAATAGCCTTGTCGGCATAAGCAAACATTATTGGAACATATGGAATGAGGAAGGCCAGTGCAGGATAATCCATTATAAGTACATTGATGACCATCTAAAAATACACACATACACACACACACACACACACAAATAATAATTAATACAAACAAAAATAATTCGTTTCATTATTATCAACTTACATTCTTGATTCTCAACATCGTCATCAGTGTTCGACACAGTTGATATAGTTTTTTCATCATCAATAAAACGAAATACGGTTGGACGGCGTCTTTGCCGTTGTTGATGTTTCGAGGGTCTACGACTGCTGGAACTGGTCGAGGCTGTTGTTGTAATTGTGCCAACATTTTTAACTTTCGGTGTTAATACTTTTAATTCATAACCTTCAATACTCGTTTGTACAGCAATTTCACGACTCTTATGAGTTTCTTGATTCGTGTTAGCTGCTGAAAATGTTTGTTCTTGTTTTGATTCCGTATTTAAATCTTCAGCATCTAAATCACTTAAAGAATTATTACTGTTGTTGTCGTTGGTATTATTTATTATATTGTTGTTGTTATTGGTACTTGAAGTGTTAGTACTAAGGCCATTAACCAATTTGGTAATAACATTAAAATCACTATCACTGGGTGAAGATTTTGAAAGATTTGAATAAGTTTCAGTTGGTGTGGAAGTTTGTCTTTTCGTTCTACTATTACTATTATTGTTGTTGTTGTGATTACTGCTGTTATTATTATAGTTGTTGTTATTATTATTATTACTACTACTAGTTATGTTGTTGTTGTTAATATTTTTATGGTTATTATTATTGTTGTTGTTATTAACTTTAGATTTGATTTCATCAACATATTTACATTTTAAACTTTGACATTTGACATTTTCACCTAATTCATCACAGTCAGTGTGAACAACACAAGCATCACCAATTTCTATAAGAAAGTAAGAAATAATTATTATTAATTTTATTTATTTTATATTTATAGAAATCGAAATTATTTACCCATTGATTTACGTCGGCATATGTTGCCATGTCTATGATAATATCCATTGGCACATGTACAAATATTCTCCTTACACTGAACCGAGTCGCGATCATAACCAAAATAACAATCTGATTGCGTTTCACAAGGCTGATTTAGACCATTTAATGTCCGACAACGTCCACGCACATAGGTTTCGCCATCGGCACAATCACAGACCCCCGATTTACACTTGGCTCCCGTTGGCATAAGATTGCATTGAACACTTTCTTCGCATTTGTCACCAATCAGTGACGTCTTCAGACATGTCGAAAAGTCACTGGAAAATACAATATCAAAATCAGTGCATTTACATTGACTTGTTGCCGATGAGCATGATGAGTATTTGGCCGTACAATCGTCATGGGTATCACATGGCCAATAGACAGCACTGGTCCCTGAAAAATTATTAAAAAAAAAGGAAATTTTATTAATTTGTTTTTAATATAAAATTAAGTTTTTTATATTTAGTTTTACGAGTGTTTACTTAATAATTATTTGGTTTTATTTTATTTGCAGTGATTAATGAAATTTTAGTTAATAAAATACATGTTGCCAATGATAATTTATATTTTTATTTGATTTAGGGGCTGTTTAATTGTTCATGTTATTTATTTAATACAGTTTCGTTTCTATCTCTTATCAGTATTTTTTTTTTTAAGTTAAAATGTAACTTTTTTGTTTTTGCTTTCATATACGTAAATATTATAGTTTTTTGTATTTTGCCAGGTGTTTAATTGTTTATTATATGAATATAAAGGCGATTATCAACAATGAGCGATAACAATTATATTTTAACCTCTGCACGAATACCTTTGAGAAATTGTTTCGCATGGGGATTAGTTGGTAATTTTGTTAAAAAATATATATACCATTATATACCTATGAAGAAACACAATTCATAGGTTTCTTTTATGAAATATCTATAAATAAGATATAATTTAAATAGTATTAACCAATTTATATTAGTTTTAATTTTAAGGAAAAGTAACGCACTACGATTTATATTATTTCCTTAGAAAACAAACGTACAAATTTTCATCGATTTTCTCAGCAGCTTTTTCTATCTTTTGATTTTTATATCATACATATCAGGGAAATCTCTAAATCAACTCGAAAGTACCTCAACTCTGATCATGTGAAAGTTTATTACGATATCCAACGGTTAGTTCTGCAACTAGTTGTAGAATACGTGCAAAAAACCTGTACTTGTTCTATTTTTTTTTTAATTTTCACATTCGGACCTAGTTTTGTGGAAGTGTTACATAGCTAGTACCAATTCTATGGAACGGTTCTACAACTAGTTCTTAAATTAAATATTTTTGTTCGAAACTGTCACATTCAGAACCTGTTTTTTTTAATTTTATTCCATCGGCTTATTTCCTAAAGACCACTTTTAATTTAATTTTATTTTTTAATACACTCTTCGTTTAATATTTGGAATTTTCAAAATACAATCT
>MINK01174304.1:6213-18431 GCA_001735545.1 Phormia regina | reverse complement strand
AGCATATATCATAAATATTTTTAACAATAACATCTTTTGTAAATAAATATTTAATATGATTTTGTTTAATTCTTTAATAAAATATTTGTCTTTTTTATTAAATTATAAATTATATATTATCATTAAAAAAAAAAGTATATTAGAACAATAGTTAAGTATACATAGTTTCGTTTATAGTATGATTTTTTAAAGTTAAATTTAAGTCATATAATACCTATAATTTATACACATATAGTTTTTAATAAAGTCCCAGTAAACAATCACAAAAGAGTTAGAGAAAAGCTCAGCTCTTCTTTAAACAAAATTTCGAAAAGAACAAAAAAAAAAAAAACCTAGCCGATATTAATAATATAATTTTACACAAAAAAGATTTAAAACTAAAAACATTTATACAAGAAAAATGGAAGAAAACCAGACATAAAGAAAACACAATATTGTTAGGAAAACACCCAGGAAATTTAAAATTAAAAATATTTTTAAAATAAACCCCTTTATGATAAATAAGCATTTTAAAAATTGTTTTATAAAATAAATATGAATACATTTGAAAATAGCTTAAATGTTTGAGATTTCTTTTGCATTTAATAAAATGGGGCAGAATTTGGAACTTAATCTATAAAGCTGTACATATTTAGTAAGAAAAGTTATAATTTAATTGTAAATTTACTTTTAAGTTGAGACTAAAGTTCTTAATATAATAATTTTTTTTTTTACGTAGTGTTAATATTTTATTTTTTCTTTGTTCTATTGTAGAATTTATTAAGGCACAGCCTAATTTTAGCGCTATTTATTCCAATTATGTTTTTAATACAGTTTCATTATTATCATGTCACCGTTTCTGTTTCTATATAACCATTATGTATGTAGCCCGTTGATGCTGATCCCTCTAAGGCTGGCGATTCTAGTTTATAGCCATTTGCCTTGATTTTTTCTTCACTTTTATCAAGTATTCTTTCGAAGACAGCATCTAATTTACATTTATTGACAGCATAACGTATTGAACCGGTAATTTGTTGTGACAAATCGTGAAGCTCATGGAAGAGTTCAGAAAGTGTTAGTGGGTGAGGTATTGAGGTAGTTGAAACGGTTGTTGTAGGATCATGATTATTGGACAATTCATCGGGGATTTCAAATCCATTCTAAAGAATAAATAATAATTAATATATTTTACTCGAAATACCGTATTTAATTATTTCTTACCTCTTTAGCTTTATCACTAATATGGACAGGATTCTGTACTTTAATGCTAAATTTAATAGAATGAGCATAAAGTTGTAAATCCTTACAATCCACAAATTTACGACGTATTTCCTACAAATGGGGAAAAAAACAAACAATATTATTAAAAATTTTATTCACCAAATCTTTTTCTTACCTTTTCTAGATTACTAATCTTATCATGATCACAGTATACGGTAACATTATAATATCCACCATATTGGGCTTTTAAATTATCGGGACTACTGCAGGTTAACATTTGTCCCTCTTTCAATACAGCAATACGATGACATATTTCATCAATTTCCGATATTGTATGTGAGGTCAAAACAATCGCTCTTTTTTCGGCCAACAAATCATCAATGGTTCGATAAACAATGGCTCGTGTAACGGGATCCATATCACTAGTGGGTTCGTCCATTAAAACTACAGAAGTACGGCCACAACAGGTTGTAGCCACTGTTAGTTTACGACGATTTCCACCACTTAAATTTTTCACCAAAACATCACGATACGATTCCAGTTGAAATGATTCTAATATGCTGGCAACAAGCTTTTTTTCGAATATATAAAATAAAAATAAAAAAAACAACCATTAAAAACGAATTTAAGGAATAAATAAACAATCAAAATCATATTAAGAATTTTTCAAAAATATATTACAAATTTCAAGTGTTTTATTATATTTTTCTATAATTTGAATTTTTTTCTTAACTTTAAACACTGCTTTAATTTGTTTCTTTTAAAATATAAAAACAATGACCCATTTATGTAAAGATTGTGAACGTTTACAAGCCAAACCTTCGAACACAGCACCCGAAAGACCCCATTTCCAACAGCCCACTAAATACGATCATTATGGCAATTTTCAAAAGTTCAAACAAGCCAAAGAAGAAGATTTATATATAAATCAACGTAAAGAAGAACTATTGAAATTTAATCCCAATTTTACAGATTTCCATTTAAATCGTGTCCTAACAAAAGACGAATTCGATCAGTTTAGTACTCAAGATATAGCAAAATTTCGCCAACAATTACGTTTGGGTAGCTGTGATCAACATTTTAAATCACTTGGTAATACACCGGAAAATAAAGAAGAGAATGATAAAGAAGATTCGGACAACGATAATAAATCTATGCAGAAACGTAAATCTCTTTTATCACTAACACGTACTCCTGTACAGTGTCCTATTAGTATTTGTAATCGTACAGTTGGTGTTACATTTGTTTTATCACACTTTTTACGAGATCATAGTGAAGATTTTGGAGTTCCTTGTCAAGAGATTTATACTGGCAAACGTTCGGTGTTGATTTTTGATCCTACAAATTTAGAGTTTAGAGAGAATGTCTGTTTAGGTATATTGGCCTATGGTGGGGATATGAATGAAAGGTAAGAAAAATAAATTTTCTCCATTAAATTGTTTTCTAAAGGATATGTCAAAAAAGAAAATTATTCGAAATCGTAATTTCCCCTAAAAATATAATTTCAAATGAGACAAATTACTTTGTAAAGGATACTAATTTATGTAAAATATTTCCAATAAATTATACATTTATCCCTTATCGATCTACATTTATCTTAACTTTTTTACAGTTCCTCACGACCCACCGAAAGAGGTCTCTGTATAAACAATGCATTTTTACCTAAACCCTTTGAACGGTTGTCTTCGCATCTACCCATTCTTATAATGGCATGTCGTACATCATGGTCAACTCTTTTGGAAAATAAAGAAAAACATGGTGGTAATATCCATAATCCCAACTATATAACTCAAGAACTTTTGGTGCTTTGGCTAGCCAGTGTTCAAACCGTAAAACCCATACATTGTACAGTCACAGTATATGATAAGGCTATGATATCATCTCGTAGTGCCATAATGCAAATAAGAGATTTAAACGATAATCAACAACCGCAAGATTTTATGTTGAAGGAAACAAACAGTATGCGTCTCAGTCATGGAGAGATCAACATATTATCACAACAAAGAACAGAATGTATACACATGGAGATTATGATTAATGAATATTAAATTAATAAAGAAAATTTGCAATCGTTTCTTACCTTGGGTATATTACTAACACGTCTTAGACGTCCATAAAACTCTATGCACTCTTGAACGGTAAGTAAGGAATCCAAAGTATTAGTTTGAGGACAATAGGAAATTTCAGGCTGTAAGAAAAACATAAATGCTTTAAACAACTCCTTTGAAAAATATTACATCTACTTACGTTTTCATAAGTAATGTGGCCAACATTTGGCTGTAATTGTCCTGACAGCATTTTAAATATAGTAGATTTACCAGCACCATTTTTACCCAATAAACCGAAACATTCTCCTGCATTAACGGCAAATGTTACATTGGATACTGCGTATAGATTTTTACCATATGATTTACATATATTTTCCACTTTTAAGGCTGGGGTGCTATCCATTTTATCATTTCTTTTGAGAGAGTTTTGTATCGAAACAATTTTCAATTCTTCAAAATGTTTCTTTTCTTTGGCTTTGAAGAGACCCAAACGATCACTTAACTTCTCTTTACACTGATAAAGGAAACCAGATTCCAGTAAAACATTAACGAATATAAAGATTATTCCCAATATTGTTAGAGATATGAAATGGGGTTTTAGCAAATCGCTAGTAACAGGATTTTTATAGGAATCGATATCGTAACGTTTGAATACCAAGGCCACCATGTAATTCTTACATATCTCGAGTAAACCATCACCCAATGCATGTTGAGGGAATATTAAGAATAAACGATGATTTAAGAAGAAACGCCATTCATCCCAGGTTGCTGAATCACCGACAACACCCAACAATACAACAATAGCCATGGTAAATAGAGGTATGATGACATTTAAAATGAAAATGGTAACAATCGCTACACTTGAATCGGAGAAACATTTTTCGAAGACATGAACAGCGGGTATGCAGGCAAAACTGGAATAGGAAGAAAATGTTATACAATTTTTTTTAAATGTCGTCAAAACTGTAGATAATTTCTTCTCTTCATATTTTCAGATGAGAATAATTGTATATAGAAAAAATTATTTTTTTTTTTTTTTTAAAAGAGACTAATTTTTAATGGAAAAAATCTTGAAAAGAAAAAGAATCTATTTAAATTTAAAGAGAATTATCTTCACTCCAAATTTTATAAAGAAAATGTTAGGCAATAAATTCATAATTACTGTAGAATGGGAATATTAATAATAATCTCTCTTGACTAAAAGCAAACCTCCTTCTTAATTTTTTCATTACTTACGCAAAGAATAAAGCCAATACAATGACACCCCACAATTGTTGTCGATCTGTAAACACTGGCATATCGAAAGCTAAAATTATGGAACTACACACCAATATGGCTAAGATCATAATCTGAAAATAAAAACAAATTAGATAAACAATTTAATATATTTTTTTTAATTTCTAAACTTACCAAAAAGTCCCACACGAAAGCCACACCCCAATAGGTAGCGGCATCGACACCGCACAATTTCTGTTGTAACTTCTCACCCTTAACTCGTTCATTGACTAGATAAACTGAGGCCACAGCCACCACCATAGAAAAGGCTATCAACAAAATAAATGCCATACAAGAATCACCAGCTTGTCGTAAACTTAAATATTGCAAACAATTAATATAAATTCAGTGAAGATCCACTTTTCTTTAACTTACATGGAAGTTGTACTTAATTCCATATAACCCAATTCCCAGGGTTCATTGTATGCTGTAATTTTGTAATTCGAATTATTTGTTTCAATCTGCAGCAAATACGAATTCATATCATTTAACCAGGCCACCATGGCATGATAACCTTTGTTATTATACCAAACAATTGATTTCGTATCATTAAAACTATAGCCACCATATCGTGTACCCTGATAATCATTGAGAGTCTCTAGAATCCAGTAAAATGATCTTTCCGAATTATGGAACTGTTTACAGGGCATTTCTGTGGAACAATCCTGTTTCATTTTATCGTAGACCTGTTGTGTGAAATTCATAGACTTCTCCATGCTCAACATTTGTGTAGTCTTGGGATATAGATCCCGTGATAATTTTATGGTTTTGTCAAAATCATCTTCTAATCGTTGAGCCACAAACCACATGGCACAGATTTCAAATAGAGCGGGCAAAACTATAACACATAGCAACATGCGATAATTACGGCTAAAATGCACTAAACGTTTCCAGAACAGTTGACGCATGGCCTCACACCTGGTCAAGGGAGTTTCACGTACCATATCCCATCCAAAATCTTTCTTCAATTTAACATTTTTCATCATATCTATTGAATGACCATTAAATCTAACACTGCCATTACAATTTTTATCCAAATTCTTAAAAACATGTTCCAAATTTTCAGTTTCAATGCTTAGGTCTTTAATTTTGCCCTCACTCTGAAGATTCTCTAAATACCTTAAATATTCAGATGAATTTTCATTTTGCTGATCATACGATATTCTCAATTTCAAATCTGTGGTAGTAGATTTATCTAATTGACGGAAGTTTGTTAGTAGTTTATCGGCTTTCTTCATTATTTCATCAGAAGTTTGTGAATCGCAACAGTTCATATGAACTTCATAATAAGAAGTACAATGATTTTTCAAAGTCTCTGGATTATGTTTTGCAATAATTTTGCCCTGTTAAGATAAAAAAAACAGTAGATAGAAATTATTATGTTTGATTTTTATAACTTACATTTTTCATGATCACTATAACATCACTGAGATGCTCAGCTTCATCTAGGAAATGTGTAGCAAAAATTACAGCTCTACCTTTACGCAATCTCTCTATAAGATCCCAAATATCTTTTCGAGCCTTATTGTCTACACCATTGCAAGGTTCATCTAATATGACCACATTAGGAGATCCTGATAGAAAATAAAGACATTCAGAAATTACTCAAAAATTTCTATAGAAAATTAGACTCTTTCACAAAGAAATTTTCCGCAGAAAATTAGTCTTTCAAAGAGAAACTTTCCTTAGAAATAAGTCTTTTTCACAGTTAAATTTTCTAGAGAATAGTTTTTTTAAAGAGATTAGTTTTTTTAAATTGTTCTTTTTGTAAAAAAATAGAAACTCACCTATGAAAGCTATTGCTACACATAATCTTCTCTGATAACCACCCGAAAGCTGTGAAGCTTGATAACTTTCATGTTTTCCAAAATTCAAATTCTTCAAAGTTTTTTCAACTTCACCCTCGTAATTACGTTTCAATTTTATCTTAGCATACAATTCCAAATGTTCTCTAGCCGTTAAATTTGGTATAAGAATATTGTCTTGCGAGCAAACACCAATTTTATCATAATCAGTGGAACTAGTCATAGCCTGAGACAATATAACACGTCCAGTTGTTTGAACAACTTGACCTGTTAGCATTTTTCTAAAAGACGAAAAATAAATTATTCATTTGTGGCTTAATATTAAAATAAAATAAACACTTACATAATAGTACTTTTTCCAGCACCATTGCGTCCCAATAGACATGTAACTTGATTTCTAGGGAATGACAAGGAAATATCACTAACAGCAATTTTGTCCTCATTATAAATTTTGGTAACATTTGTTAAGGTGGCACCAACACTAGAATCTAAATCTTCTCTTTGGACTTCAGTAAAACGGAATTCATCTTAAACGGAATATCGATCAATTTTAAATACATGTTTTTGGAATACAATTAAATCCCTCACTTACCATCCTTAAATCTTTGATGAACATAACCAATGAAAGCATAAATGCACAGGTCAAAAACAATCATAAACAAAGCAAAACCGTATTCTCCTCTTAAGCCCTCGCGAAATACTGAATCAAAACTTAAACCAACTTCCTGCAACTCCATGCGCATTATATGGCTCCAGCCATGAGCAAAAGCGGTCGTAAAAGATAAATTTATAACAAAATTTTGCAAGGAATTTAATTGAGCATCAAAAAGCAATACTATTATATAAGGACAGAAGGTAATGAAGAATAGTACGGCTGTGGCCACAGCTCCTATAGTAGCTGACATAAAGAATGTAGAACACATGTAGCTACAAAATGGAATATTAAAAATGAATGTGTTAAATTAAAAACTAGATATTTAATTTATACCAGAATGCTATTAAACAAGCTCCAAAAATGCACAAATATATCATGATAAACAGCCATTTAGTGTAGACCACCATACCACCGGCATAAAGAATAATACTGCAGCCAATGAATATCACAAGCAACTCTAAAAATGTTACAATACACCAAGAAGTTATTTCCGAACAGGGTTTTAAGCCCATTGAGCGCATAATCTAGAAATTGAAAACAATTAAACTAATTTTTTATTGGAAATGAATAGAAAACTGTTTTTAAGTCTGCTCTAGAGTGTTTTTTTTTTCTATAGAAAAGTTCCCTACTTTAGAGTGATCTCTTCTATAGAAAAGTTTTCTGCTTTAGAGTGATATCTTCTATGGAGAAGTTATATGTCAAGGGTTAACTCCGATCACAGTTTTCTTTTTTTATAAAAAATATTTCTTCATACTCACCATAGAGTTTCTTGATTCACGCATCCATATCAATTGTCTAACACATGACGCAATTTCAGCTACCAAACCCAAAAAGAAAGCACATTGTATAGCTTGAGCCAAATAAATGCCAGTTTTGAAACTAAGAACCGAGTTAAATAATGCATAAATTGTATTATTCTTAAGTTCAAAATAATAAAAGAAAACTTACTCATCCTCAGTATAGGCAGGATAGGGAAACTGTTTCGTATGATATTCCAAATCATCGATAGCATATTTCATAGTACCATCTGAAGTATCAGCAAACCCCAATAAGAGGTCAAAGAAATTTTGACGTTTTTGCCGCTTTAAGACGCCTAGATTTAAAGAATCCTCTTCTGAACTATCAATTAAATCTGGGAAGAATGTGGTTGGCTTAACATCCTCTTGCAGCAACGAGGTAGTGGAATCATTTAAAATATCATCAGTAGTTGTGGGGAGAAAATCCTTTAAATCTATTTTTGCAGCATCCTTGAGATCAGTTATACCACCTGATATTAAAGTAGATATCAAACTTGAGGTAGAACTAGGCAAATTGGAATTTTCTGTAGTATTCGAATCGGTAAACCAATCATCATCATCATCATCGTCATCACCCGCAACACTGTCATCATCATTAACAACCTTTATAGAGAAATGATTTTTAGGAGTAGTCGAAACAGGAGCCTCCATTAATAGGCCTTCTTTTTTTAATTTCTCCTTTTTATGCTTAATAATACCCAAGTCTAAGGCTTGTTTTATTTGTACAAAACCTCTATGATATTTCATATCCAACAGCATACTACCCGATGGTCCAGGGAACCAAAAACGATTTTTATTCTCTATTGTGGGCTGAGTATTTTGTGTATCCATATGAAATTTATACGAAACATTTTCTGTCTCTGTTTCATTAAAATAGACTGCAGCATAAAACAATCTCTTTTTATTGAGTTCAAAAGCTTTACGTCTTAATTCAGTTTCGGTATCGTAAGCCTCAAAACGATCGACCGAAAAACATTCAAGAATATTTTTGACAGTGGTAAAAACATCATAGATAATAGGATCAGTACGTATACGTTGTATGACAGCTTCAATTTGATCCATATCAATTTCATCACCAATAATGGAACGCACGAAGGGTGTTTGAGCTAATCTTATAAGACTATCGAAACCATCTTGAAAAGGTTTGTCTTCACGTAATTTCGTAAGGATTTGTTCCAATGCTACTGATAACTTTTTCAGACGATTAAGCTCTTCGAAAGTAGCGTTGGCCTGGCAAAAAAAAGACAAATTTTCATTAATTAAATTTCAAGTATTAAGATAATGGAAAAGTGTTTTGTCATTCTGTTATTTTTTTTCTTTCTATAGAAAAGTTCTTTATCTAAGAGTTAATTTTCTTTTCTTTTTATAAGTTGACTTTTTTCTATATAAAGGCTTTATGTCTAAACGAGAACTTTATGTTTTTCTATAGAAAATTCCTCAGTCTAAGCGAAATTGTTTTTTTTTTTTTTTTTTTTTTAAGAAAATGTCTGTTTAAGAGTTAACTTTTCTCCTCTTTGTTAAACTTACATGTTTCATTATCGAATTAGTATCATCGGTATCGGGGGCAAATATAATTTTACCATGTATAATGGGCTTAACTGTTTCCCAAGTTATTTTACCATAATTGGAGCTAGTTACATCCATATACAAGCGCTTACAGTAATTGGCTAAAAATTAAAATAAAATCAAAAACTAAATTAAAGAAAATAATAAGAATAAATATTTAAAACTTACTGGGCATAACATTTAATTCATCCTGATTAGCTTCACTAAAATCTTCGGTATATAAAATATCTTCCACCAGAGGAATAGTTTCGGTATTGGGAAATGGATGGCCACATAATAAATTACCAGCCTTTACAAAAGTTTTTCGATCTAGTATATAAAAATACACATACATATATAATAATTTAATATCGTATTTAAGGTAAAGTTATAACTTACCCGAAAATAATTTCTTTATATCAAAACTGCCGTTTAAAGCTTTTTCTACTTCCGGCACTAAATCTATAACTTTCTCTACATTTTCTAAAGAAATATTTTTAAATTTAATTATTTAATTAATTAAAAATTCTAGGAATTTTATTTGAAAACTAAAAACTTACTTCTTATATCATCAAAGTGACTATTTGTTACTAAAGTTGTTACGGCACTTATAAAGTTTGCCTTTTCCGGTAATTCGACTAAAGCATTAAACATGCGATCTTCATTAATGAATATTTGCACGATATCAATAATCGGTTTCATACTGTAAGCAAAACAAAATTTAATATTTAGAATTAAACGTTCCAACTAGAAGATGTTTAAAGTTTCAAAATATAAGTGTTTTAAATTTATCAATCAAATTGTTAGCTAAACTAATATTTAAAAACGAAATAAAAATTACATTTTGTTAAATAAATAATGTGAATTAAGTTTCGCTTGAATGAAAAGGTTTCAATTAACTTAATTTGAATTTTTCTTTTTTAATATTTACAACTTACGGTGCTTTTTCCAATTTTGAATATTCTTCATAGTCTTCTGTTTTACTGCATTTATTTTCAAGACTACAAATGTAGGATAGAAAACCAGGCATTGTATTACGTGCAGTCGGCAGCTGACGTGTAGGAAATTGACAGGATTCATGATGAACAGGTTCATATTTCAAACGTATCAGATATGGTAGCAGAAATATTATACACGGCCATAGAATTTGTACTGCAGTTAACCACTGGAATATAATTAAACAATTTAATTTAATTTTATACTGATCAATATCATAGGCAATTTCTTGATTCTAATCTAAAAACACTATTTTCAACATAAGGACTAAAACACATAAAAATAGGTAACACCAATTCTGGGATACTCTAAAATAAGGACTGTCTATGAAAGTGTACTTTTAAGAATCCACTTTTCAATAGAGAAGTTATCTATCTAAGAGTTAATTTTTTGTAAAAAATTCTCTTTCTAAGACTCAGCTTTTGTATAGAGAAAAATAATGACTTTCTTTTTTTAATTGTTTAATTTTGCATTAAAATTTAATAAATATATTCAAGGAAAAATAATATTATATAAATAAATTTGATTATGATTTTATTTCCTATATACATTTTTAATTCATTCAATTATCTACTTGATTGATTTAATTAATATGTTAATATTTTTGGATCCAAAATTGAAATCATAAATAAAAAACATAAAACTAAAGAGTCTGACGAAAAAAAATGTTTGGAAATCTGGAATAAAAGCTCTCGATATTATTTGCCTATTTTTAGTTGCTCTTTTATTAAAATTTGATTTTTCATACAAGTTCATAAAAAAAACTTTAATTTTCTGTATATCTTTCTTTAATAAAATTAAAATCTTAAAAAAAATATGTAAATAAAAAAATTTCTCACCTTCTGACGCCATCGCACTAAAAAGTCCTTGTGCAATAGGGCTTTTATTTGACTGGCACTTAAAGACATTTTAAGAAATTTCATGATGACTTTTTCAAGCTGATCTCTATCTGTGCTTTCAGACAAAACTTGTTGAAGTGGTGAAGAGGTTTAATTTTGTTGTTATTTTATTATTATAATTTTAAAATTGTTATTGTAATCATATTTTAAGAGTCCAGCAGAATATTTTTTATAACAGCAGAAAAAATGTTTAATGTTGTAATTCTGCAAAGAAAAAATATAAAAAAAATTAATTGCTTATGAATATCAATTTTTAAAAATGCTTATTGAACGAACAAAACTATTTTAGAAAAAATCTATATTTAGAACATAAAAAATTACTAAACAATCAAATTTTTATCAGGTTACACATTTTTTCTAGTTAAGCCAGAATTCCTTAATATTACTCTAGTGTCTGGACTAAGTTATGAGCGTTCGAACTTTTACAACTTTTGCTTGATAAAATGCCTTATATCGGTAATTGCTTGTAATTTTTACGTGGTTTATTATGATCAGTGTTGCCATTTTAGCCTTTTTTAAGGCAAGATTTAGCATTTTTATTGTACCCTTCACCACAGGTGTAAAGGGCATATATAAGTTTGTCATTCCGTTTGTAATTTCTACAATATTCATCTTAGACCACTAAAAGTATATATACTCTGGATCCTTATTGATAGAGGAGTCGATATAAAGATGTCCGTCTATCTGTTGAAATCAGTTTTTAGAAAGCCCCAGTTATCGGATATAAATGTTTTATACGTCAAATTATAGGAAATATTCCTTAGAAAATCGATATTAAAAATGAGCAAAATCGGTTAATAAATAAATGATGCTCCTATACAAATAAGCGACTTCGTTTTTGCACGAAAAATTCAAAATCTTACTTTAAATTTTTTCTAAAAAAAATCGGTTCATTATATTCCAAATATCGGACAAAACGCATTTTTAGACTTTTTGAAATTCCTATATAAGCTACAGGTTTCGCTGTTAAAGAGGTTGGTCATAAATATTTTTATTTC
>MINK01174303.1:0-11140 GCA_001735545.1 Phormia regina | reverse complement strand
AGAAAATCTATGGGAAATAGTAAATCGCAAAATACGGACTCAAAATTACACCAGAAAGGAAGATTTATCGGCTGCTGTTATAAGGGAATGACAAAATATTTCAAAAGAGACTATTGACACTTTAATTGGTTTAATGCATCGTCGCTGTGAAGTAGTACTTAAAAACAAAGGATACCCAACAAAATACTGACTTATTCAAAACTTCAGACCATACTTATTCAAAACTTCAGACCATATTTGTTAAGATAATACCTAAGTTTCCATTGTTTTGTCAGTACCACATTTATGTGTAATTTTAATTTTGTTTTGTATTATTAGTATTTAATAATTTATGTTCTTAATTTTTGTTTATTTAAGTAAATAAAAGTATATACAAATTAAATAATTAAAAACTTTTTTTTAAATTTATTTTGAATTTTGCGCCATTTATAAAAAATTAGGAAAAGTTTCCATTGTATTATCAAACACTGTAAATAGCAAATGTATTGAAATTACGGCCACGTAATATTTATCATTTTCAGAAGAGATTGGTACAAACCATTTTTGTTACAAAGTAAACATTTTAATTTGAACAATTCAATTAAATTGAATTAAAAACAAAAAAGTATCATATTAATCAAACCATCTCGTTTAAATGAATAAATAAATTTGGATCTATTCAGATGACCTAAAAATTTATATTGTTGAAAAAAATTATTAAAAATCGTATTTAGTTCTGAATCAAATTTTGGTTGTAAATATTTTAGAATTGACTTGTATTAAAACTTATAATATAAAAACTATATATTAATTTCATTATTATTTGTAACGAAAATCTTGAACCTATTCTGTTACCGTCAGTGAATTTTAATTAAAGAGAGTTATAAAAAATATTTTTTCAATAGATATGTATAAATACGCTTAAAAACAATGCAAAATTGCTAGTCAAAGGTTTTTCGAATTTTTGTGAAAAGGCATTTCAGAAGTTTTTTTTTAATCTGAAATAACTGAACTATATTTGTAATATATTTATTAAACTGTGTAAAGCAAATTTGATTTATCTTTGAATGAAATAAGTTTTCATTTGATATGGGAACATCGGTACTTTTCATTATGGTACCAAATGATAGTGTTTAAATAATGAAATGTTCTAAATTGTCTTAACTCTTATAAAATATATATGCATACTATTTCTAATGTACATACCATCAGGTCCTTTTACTGCCTTTGGTGGACGCCATTTCTTTTTGAAAATTCTACGTAAAAAATCAAAGAACTTATGACCTTTAATCGTGTTCATAAATTTAGTCTGTACTGAAGTTATTTGCTCATTAATGCGATCACAATTCTTGCGAGCTTCTTCTATTTGTCGATTCAAACTGTTTATGGAAGCCTGAGCCTGATTACGTGTTTTCATTGCCTCTTCAGCATTACTCAACAATCTATTCTCAATTTCTTCGCTGTCACGTAAAATATACAATTCCTGATTGAGTGCTATCAAATAGCTGGTCATAAATTCCACTTCGAATTTCGTATGTAAACGTTCGTTGTTGAGGTCACTTAAACGGGAGTTGAATAGACGTACATTTGTGTGTATAGAATGTATAATACCATCTTGTTCGATCATTAAATCCATGAGCCAACGATAGCGTATTTCTATAAGCCAGGGTGAAGGATTATCTCCGGAAGTGTCATAGTATAAAGGATCAGCTTGATGGGGTAGTTTTTGTAGTTCATCGATTAGTTCAAGATCATCTGGGAAACATTCAACACTTTTAATATCCAAAGCTAAGTATTTTTCCAATTCATGTATAGCTTGTTGTGTTATAGTGGCCTTAACTTTAGGTGGCGGTGGTTGAGGCAAGAGGTTTTCCACCGTTTTATCTAGATATAGAATATCTTTAATTTCTATCTTACAACCAGGATTACAATGTTCAATTATATTCAATTCTGGCCATTCTTCATCCATATTAATGGGTGGAATTTCCATTAAAAATTTTCGATTCTTTTCGGGCAAATATTTATGAATTTCCCCTAAACGTTTGCGTTGTTGATCAATGAGTTGATAGAGCTCCTTCTTTTCATTTCTTAATTTGAAGACTTTTTCATTAAAATTACAAATTATTTCATTTAAACGTTCTCGCAGTGTAACAATTTCTTTATATTTCCATGTCAACGTTTCGAAAGGTTGTGGTTCATACTCTTGGCCCGTTTTTAATTTATAGTCTCCTATACTTTTTTCAGCTTCTTCAATCTTACGATCATCATCAGGATGATTGCGATTGGGATCGGGTTTTTGTTTAACCATTTTCTCCCAATGATAAGTACGCTCAACTTCATACCATTGACGTGAGCGATAGCTTCTCAGTAACCGTAACATTTTGCGGCTAAAACGTGGTATTATAGTATTGGGATCACGTCCAAAGAAAAATGTTTCAGTGGCTGGTTCTGGCATACTTTCTTCCTTTTCTTCTGCCAACATTAATTGAACAGGTCTGAGAATATAACAAAGTATAATTTAGAATAAATATTTAATTTTTCTTAAAATGAATTAAGTTTTAAAGTGTGCAATTATGTGTTTGTGTCTTATTTCTTACTCAATTGCTAATGTAGGTAGGGATTCTTCATCCTGTATGTCTTCTCTGTTTAAGGCAGCATGTGAATATTGTTTAAAGAGTTGTTTAGTATAAAGTACTGTAAACTTCATTGGTTTTTGTTTAAATTTGTTAAAGGTTTCTCAAATTTTAATACTTACATTCTTTTTAAAGCTTCCAATTTTAGACGTTCTTCTATGTCAGCTTTAATTGTTTCAAAATTTTCATCTAATCGTTCCAAACGAAAGGTGTATAAAACTAAATTTTCTCTTCAAATATGCAAATAGATATTAATCGAAAATAAATTTCTATTAAAATTTGGCTTTTCATTTTCCCTTTTTTTAAACTTACCCTATACCCGATATCTTAATGGGTATATGATCTAATTTCTTAAAGAAATAATCATACAACTTTTGTCTACCAACTTGTGCCACTTCCAAATCATAAGCCAAATCTTCACGTACATCATCCAATTCTGCTTGCAATTCACCTTTAATTTGATTCGTTATTCTTTCGTCCAATAACAAGTCACGTTGAGAAATGCGTAAATTTTCATGCATAGTCT
Organism: Phormia regina; assembly: GCA_001735545.1. Classification (NCBI taxonomy): domain Eukaryota; kingdom Metazoa; phylum Arthropoda; class Insecta; order Diptera; family Calliphoridae; genus Phormia; species Phormia regina. The sequence continues at coordinate 8,002 of MINK01174303.1, read as the reverse complement.
CATTCGTTGATAACAACTCATCAAATTTCTTTTGAAGCATCGCAATATCTGCCAAAACTTTATGATCATGTGCCGCAGCAGCTTCCTCTTGTCTTTTTATTTCAGCATAGATTTTTTCTTGTTCCAAAGAGGGATATTCTGGATCATTAATATCTTCGGCTGGTACAACTTTCTTGGGCATTAATAATACAGTTTTAGATTTTTCTACAATGACCCGAGGACCAAACCATTCGTATACGAATACATTGCCATCGTAACCAATTGTAAATAGATAATTTCCTTCATGATTTAGTATGAGACACGGTATATTGCCATTTATGGGATCATGCATGTTTACTAAACGATAATCCCGTAGGTCGGTAAAATCATTGGGATTCTTTCGATTTATACGTATTTTGCCATTAATCATTCCGAATAGTAGATAGTCTTCACTAGAAGAGTACGAAAAGATCTGTTTTTAATTTATATTTGTAAAAAAAAATAGTACGAGCAGATCCTGAATAAAAAACTTAAATCCAACTCAAAAATTTTTACAATTCGAATAATAATTTAGACAAACTTAAAGGAAAAATCAACTACGATTAACGATCAAGAGAACAGACAAAACTGCAACAATCCAATATCTTTGGCGGAGTTAAATTTAGTTCGTTCCGAAAGCTTATTGTTTTACAAACTATTTCCCTGCCTTATTTAACTGTCCCAATAGCCGCAAAGCGATTTGCGACCCATTAACCCATAATCTATGTTACTACAAAACAGTTAATTTAAAGTAAAGATTTACAATACTTACATATCCAAATAAGAATGTATTTCTATATCATCGCCTTCTTTGATAATTGTACTACGTACTGGTTGATTAGCTCCAATAGTTAATTCGTATATATAACCGGCATCATAACCACCCATTGAAACCCATATAGTATTATCAGTTGTATAACGTATCCATAATACTGGATTGGGAGCAGCCGGTATATGTAGGGGTTCTTCCTCCTCATCCGGTTCAGAATCCGCTGTAAAATTAAATATTTAAGGAAAATAATAAAAAAACGTCTTCCCTATTTCGAACTTTTAGTTTATGTTAACTTCTAGTTGAGTTGTTTAGTACATTTTTAACTCAATTATAATTAGTTCTAGTTTCTAAGTAGTTAATTTTATTAATTAAAATTAAGTTCCATGACCACATAATTATTAAATAATAACATTTAAACTCTGCCTACCTAAAGCTTGTTCCATATCGATTTGTAGACCTGGATTGGCTGCTTTTATCTTTTCTATTTCTTCCAATTTTCTTTGTTTCTTTTTATCTTTGCGCTTTTTGGTAGCCGATCTTTTTAATTCTCTTCGTATCATACTTTTGATGGAAACAAATTTAGTAAATTTTATTTCAGATTTAACTGTTAAATTATAACTTAAAAAGGTTTGTTCCTCTGTCACCTCTGTGGGTAATTTATACTCATAAACTTCACCCGTTTTGCAACCAATCAAAATGGTGTGTTTTGGATCTTTCCAATAAAAACAATTTGGTATAGCTCCAAATTCTATAAAACCCATGGGTCGTAAATCTATAAAAGCATCTTTTTTCTCAGTTAAATTGTACATGAAAATACTGCGATCGGCTGAACCCGTAAGCAGCAAAGTATTCAAAGAATTTACCGTCATTCTGGTAACTGCAGCCGTATGAGCTTTTATAGGTTTTATAAGGTAAATGGTAGGCTTGTTAGATTTTGTTAGATCTAAATATATGTGTCTTATTAAACCATCTTCAAAACTTGCAACTAGTTCCATGCTAGAATCCGATACATTTGGATTAAACCAAATCAGATCTGTACCAAAAGCTTGAAATTTCTTTTCTAAAATCATTTTTTCGAAAACATAATCGTAAACTAAGAGGCGTCCATCTTGTCCCAAAGTCATAAGATGTGGAGAAACAGGACTAGTTTGAGCAGCTATCACTTTACCGCCATGGCAAGAGTACAGTTTATAAGAATCATTGGGTATATCGCTGGTGTTTAGATCACAATACCAAATACCGCCATCACCATCCTAGAAAAAGAATAAATAGATTTAGAATTACTTTTACAGTAGAATTACTTAATTGAAAACATTTTTATAGCAACTTACCAATGCATAGTAACCATAATCGTTGTCATCAAACAATTTAATTTTCTGTATCATTCGTATTTCACATTCTCCTACATAGAATTCAAATATAGGTTCTATTTCCACAAAACGATCATCATCTGGGGGATCAGCTAAATCTACAGTTTCCCAAAACCATATACGTACATAACCATCCATACCCACTGTAGTTACTTCACCATTATTCATGGTAATACGTACTATAGGCTTTGTATGACATGGTCTTCTGCCTTTACGGCAAATTTCAAATTTAATTAAACCAGCCTCCCATAGCAACATATTACCCCATTCACAACCAGAAATAACATTTTCATCCGCCAACATGTATACAGCATAAATATCGCTGAAATCTGTCTTACCAAAACGACCCAAATCGCCCTGGAGCTTAAGTCCCGTAAATGTCTTGGCCATTTTCCAAAATTTTATATGACTCAGACCACAGGACACCAAAAGAATGGGATTAAATTGTGAGAAATGAACATGTAAAACATCATTTTGAAAAGCTTTAGAACGCAAGATAATTTCCGCATTTTTCCAGTTCCATATGGTAAGCATATAGTCGGGAAAACCAGCTTGTGAAGCAAACAATTCACCCGAGTAATTATAGGAACCACAAGTAAATTGTTGTTTGGCAGCACCTTCAAGTTTAACATGGATATTATGGGAGGGATATTCGTAAATGAAAACGGTAGCATTTGGTCCATTCTCTCCTACAGTTAGGAAATCTTGATAATCTGGATGATAGTTTTTCTAATGGAATGGAGCATAAATTATAGAAATTTAAATAAAGATAATAGCACTTAACAACAAACCGTTATAAAACCTATGCCACAACCAAATACCGATTGACGAAATGTAACTTCTCTTCTCGATATACTAAAATAATGTATATACGTCCCAGAGGCAAATACCAAAGTGTCATCATCTATTAGAACCATGTTATACAATCGTTTGCAATCATAGCCAAAAGAGTGTCTTTAACGAACGAAACTTTTAATGGTGTTCAATTGAAATTATTGTGTTAAAATTATAACATACTTGAGTCTTATAATATCCTTGTCGAATGTTGGTATAAACTCTGGTTCTGTTTCCGACTCATTCGAATGCAAAGAAATTTTATCAACTTCCTGGGTATTTTTTTCCATTTTTTCGCAGGTTTTTAAAATTATTTTTGAGTTAATATGGCTTTAATTATGTTTTGTGAAAAAATTGTTTGTTGATTTCTATGTTGCTTCGTTTCGTTTCCTGGGTGAATATTGTCGTTAATGACAATAAAAGTAGAAAAGAATTTTAAATAGATATAAAAAATCGAATCAAAATCAAACAAAGTGAAATAACTTATCAAAAAGTGAAATTAAAAATAGAGCCTATTTTTCAAAACATTGAATCTGACTCCATTACACTGGTGTAATAATTCACATGGTTTTATATACATACATAATTCAAATGGGATATGTACTTATGGGATTAGAATGAGATCGTCAGTACTGTGTTAGTAGACTGAAAAATGGGGGGTAATGCATAAGGGTGAAGTGCTTTATATGTTCTTGTGGAATATGGCCATTTACGGTATGTACCATAAGCTTGACAAGATTTTGATAACGTTGAATCTATATTAGACAAATTTTTATCAAGACAAACGTCAAAAAAAATTATATTGATAAAAAATTATCGTGCATGGTGACATACGTTTTCTCCTATAATTGACAGAGATAAAAATTTACTTGCAATTCAAATTCAAAATTTGACGTGTCTTGATACAAATTTGTCTAATGTAGACTCGAAGTAAAAAGCGTATGACTGTTATATAATTTTGTATTGCCTTCTTTCAACATTTGGAATACCAGGTTCGAATCCTGTCATGACCAATATTTTTTTATTTTTGTTCTATTTTTAATTTTTGTTTTATTTTTCATTTTTTATTTTTATTTTTTTTTTATTTTTTGTTTTATTTTTAATTTATTTTTTATTGCATAAAGTACATATCAATTTAATAAAACTCATTAAAATATAGATATACTCATTTCAAATATTTTATTATATTAACATTTTATTTATAAAAAACATATCCTATAAAAATCTAACATATTATATCCTTAAAAGCCTCATCATCGTCTTCAAAAAATTCCTCAATATTTTCAATTTCTTTACTTATATCTAAATTTGGACATTTGTTTTTTACAATTTCGGGGGACTTATCATTGGAATTCATATCAGCACTTGAGTTGGAATTCTGTTTTGTTTCACTTTTATTGGGAGAAAAGTAGTTTTCAATTGTATTGGACTAAAATAGCAAAAAGACAAATGGTTTTTAATTCAATTAAAAGTGAAATAAAACAATAACTCACTGTTACTGGTGCAGCAGAATGGGTAGCATCTTGAAGATTATCACAAAAAAGACCAGCTTTATTAAGAGTATCTTGTTTAGTTTTTAACATATTCCATATATGATCATCGGCTGTTTTCGTAGCCATTAAATAACGACATGTCACTGGATTTGTTTGGCCTATACGATGAGCGCGACTTTCAGCTTGAGCTAAAGTCTATGTATTTGTGATTTTTTAAAACAAATTGACAATATTTATAAAAAGTATATATTTCTTAAAACTTACACTAGGATTCCAGGTTAATTCTGCAAATATAATTAACTCGGCAGCTGTTAATGTTATACCAGAATTACAGGCTCCTAATGATAAGACCGCTACTTTACATGAAGGTTTCTTTTGAAATGTATCTATAAATTCTCCTCTATCTTGTTTACGGGTACTACCATCGATGCGTATAAATTTTACTTTCAGTTTAGTTAAGCAGTCACTTATGGCATCCAACATAATACGATGATGAGCAAAAACAATAAATTTCTTTGGTTCTTTAACCTGTTGTTTTAAATATGCACTAAATAAACATAATAATTGATTAATTTTATAAATAAAATGTTTTCTTTTCGCTCTGCAAGCATGATATCATACCAAACTGCCTTTACTTTAACTTCTGCTGTTTGAGCATAAAATCTTAATAGAATTTGTTCTCTTTCAACAGCTTTGCAGGATTGTAAATGTTTGGCAACAGTGTTTAAAGATTCTTTAACCTCATCGCTGGGCCAAACTAAAGCAGGATCTAATACAACAGTTTCTCTGATAATAAACAAGAATGAAATTATACAAACAAAATAATATTAGTAATAATTTGTTTACCTAAATTTCTCCGATAAATCTTTAAGCACTTCTGATTTCGTTCTTCTTATCATATATTTAAGTTTTAAAACAACATTTAATTCCTTTAGATTTGACTGACCATTAGCATCCCAACCAAAGTTTGTTTGTTTGCCATCACAATAACGGCTTGCTGTAAAAAAATAACTTTTATTATTGATTTTTATTAAGATAAATCTCTACCAAAAACTTACTAAAATCCATAAAACCCATAAATTTTCTATCAATCATTTGTAATTGACTAAATAATTCCAGAGGTCTGGACAACGCCGGTGTGCCAGACAATAGTAAAACATGTTTTGCCTGTTGAGCTAAACGATCTGCTACCATTGTACATTTAGCTTTGGAATTTTTTAAACTATGAGATTCATCGAATATGAGAAATCCAAATTTTCTTTCCATTAATTGTTTTAAATTTTTCTCCATCATACTATAACTTGTAATGAGAACTTTACAATCGCCAATATATTGTTGATTGGAATTCAAAACTTGTATATAATGCAAGGGTATTGAAGGTAATAAGTCTCGAATATGTTGGGCCCACGAGTCGCGGGTAGATGCAGTTGTACAAATAAACAATGGCCAATCATCGCGATAAAAATCTGCAACAGCAATTGCTTGATAAGTTTTGCCCAAACCCATTTCATCACAAATCATGCAGCGTCCTTGTTGGGCAATGGCAAAACTAAAATATGAAGTAAAAAATATAATTCGGATTTATTGGTAATATTTCATCTCATTACAAATAATCATTGCCTCAAATAATAATAAATTGCATTTTCATATTAATCGGTTTATTTGACAAATAATTATTCGAGGTTATAAGTTGATTGGTTAATTAATGGAAAATTATTCGACTAACCGAATTATTTTACTAATACATGTTAGACATATAAATAACAATAATTATAAAATTTAATTAATTAATATAGTTATTTAGAAATTTAATGTAGATAACATAGGGTATATATTAATAGTGTTCAATTTCAATAATTTCTTGTTATAAATATATTATCATATTCGTAGCTTTATGATCCTTGCAGAATACAAAAGAAATAATTTTGCCACAAGTTTAAGTTAGTTAATTTACATTAAAATGCGATTAAAAAAATAATATCCAAAGAAGTAGACAAGAACTAAAATTTTATATTCAGAAGTATTGCAATGTTGGGTCAACTCCAATGAATTTAATTTGACTTGTCGTTGAAAGATGTTCTATTTTATAAACTTTACAAGGTTTTTTGTGTATACCATTGATATTTTTTTCCCATTCTATTCGACGAGCCATTCTTAAGTCCTCGTGATTACTTATTTGGTGAATTCTGATGTTTTTCTCTAGTAAACTTCACAGATTCTCAATAACGTTTAAATCTGGTGATTGGGCTGGTATTTTAACGACGTGAGGACAGTTTCTTTTTAGCCATGTTTGTATAATGCTCGATTTGTGTTTGGGGTCATTATCTTGATAAAACCAAAAATCATCTGCAATACCCAATTTGTCTGCAATTTGGAGTAAATTATTTTGCAATAAATTTAAATAAACGGTTTTGCCCATCGTGTCATTAATAAACACGAGGTTACCAACGCCAGATGATGACATACACCTCCACACCATCACATGACCACCACCATGTTCCACAGTGCCTCTTAGATTTTGAGGGTGGAGCTTTGTATTTGTATTTCGACAAATGTATGACTTACTACTGACCCAAAAAGATTAAATTTGCTTTCGTCAGCAAAAATAACCTTGTCCCAAAATGATTGGTCTTTGTTTTCATGATCTCTGGCGAACTGGACTAATAAATGGTTTATTACGAGCAGTTCTTCGGTGGAAAACAGCACGACGTAGAGTTCTTCTAATTGTCTCTGGATTACATGAATTTCCAAGGAAATTTTCTGCTTCTTTTGCCAATGCTGGAGCGCTCACTCTGGGATTCTGATTAATTTTTCTTAGTATCCAACGTTCGTCAGCCTCAGTAAACATTTTATTTCGTGCTTTGCGACTTTTATCTGCCATTTTCTCCTCTCGAACATATCGCTGAATAATAAACTGAACTGTAGAGCAACTCAAGTTAACGACTTCGGCAATTTGCTTTTGAGTTTTTCCATTTTTAAAATGCGTGATAACAAGCTCACGTTTNNAAAATCTATCTGCAATACCCAATTTTTCTGCACTTTGGAGTAAATTATTTTGCAATAAATTTAAATACACGGTTTTGTTCATCGTGTTATCAATAAACAGCAGGTTACCAACGACAGATAATGACATGCACCCCCTCACCATTACATGACCACCACCAAGTTTCACAGTGCCTCTTAAATTTTGAGGGTGGAGTTCTGTATTTGGTTTTCGCCAACTGTATGACTTACCATCTGACCCATAAAGATTAAATTTGCTGTCGTCACCAAAAAAATATTGTACCAAAATGATTGGTCTTTGTTGACATGATCTCTGGCGAACTGCAATCTATTTTGAAGATTCTCTGGGCTAATAAATGGTTTATTATGAGCGGTTCTTCCGTGGGAAACAGCACGACGGAGAATTCTTCTAATTGTCTCTGGATTACATGGCTGGCACCAATGCTGGTGCGCTCAATCTGGGATTCTGCTTAATTTTTCTTAGTATGCAACGTTCGTCAGCCTCAGTAAAT
>MINK01174302.1:7682-20437 GCA_001735545.1 Phormia regina | reverse complement strand
ATATATATATATATATATATATATATATATATATATATATATATATATATAGATATAGATGTAGATATATATATTTAAATATATTTAAAGTTAAACCTACATCATAAACTTATATCTAAATTACAACCGATCAATATGAACTATGAATTAAAAAAATATGTAATTTCTCGAAACACTTGCTCTCCCGAAAATTTATCTAATATTAACTATCGAGTAAGTTTCAATGTTACGAACATTCACTTTTGTTTCGGAAATACCTCGTTTTTGCGAACATTTACTAATTTCTTGTTTCAGGTTAAGCGGGATATCGCAAATTTTATTTGACAATCTTGAATGAAAAGAAGTAATAAATATGACTAGCTCGACCTGTCTTCCACTTATTTCTATACACTTTATCAAATAGAATCGGCAAAACGAAATAGCTTAACCTCAGATATTGTGTACTAATACATATATATACAAAACAAAATGAATACACTTTTATCAAAATAAACAAACATGTGTGAGAAAATGATGAACAAAGGTAATCAATAAATACGAGTATTTCATACATATTAATACTATTTGATTAGTGAACGTAGATACATATACTTCCAGTTATTGTTATGCCTACCAAAGTGTATTCTTATTTTTTCTCGTTCAAACCAAAAAGGTTTCATAAGGTTAATTATACAAATACACTCGAACCATATAAAGTGTGGTTAGAAATAGATTGGCTATAGTCTTAATATCGCTCAGCTGACCAGTCGATATAACATTCTATACCATATTTTTCATCCCAAAAAAAAAAAAAAAAACAAATTTGAATACCAAGTGATTATTATGAAATACTTTTTTCCTGTCGCCTTAAAATTAGAAATAGAAAAGAAAAAACACGTCAATATAAATTAGACGTGTTTGGCATATTTATTTAAACATACAATCGCACATGTATACATATGTATAAATATACAAAAATCTTTACTTATACATACTTTATTAACATGATTAATATGTATATGTATAAATATATTTATGTAATTATAAAAAAGAACACAATCGAACAAAAAACATTAAAGTTTTTGGGAATTTGGCGATTAACTCGGTGTTTAAATCAAATTGAATATACATAGGCAGGATTTTTTTAATTTTTAATTAACGACCAACTATAGTTTATAAAAACTTAACAAAACGTGTTTAATTGATTTAGTACTTTTCTAATGCTTATCAATTAAATTTTTAGAATATATTAAATTACTTTAACTTTATATTGAACCTATCATTATTATTCTTTTAATTACGATTTGAATAAAACACAACAAAAATTTATTCTTCAATAATTATAACATTAAATGAACTAGAGACTGGATAAATAAAATTGAAAATGCAAACTTTTAACAGCCGCATTCACAAACCGTATTAACAAAAAATATATGAAAGTAATTCATTCAATCAAAACCTTGCAAAAATTTGCACCTCTCACCAAAATTTATTTTTTATTTTATTTTTTCTTGAATATATTTATTAAATTTTGATAAAAATTTGAAAAATTGTGTTAATTGAAAAAAAATATGGTAATCATTTTACAAACATTATTTTTTTAATGCGGCTGTAAACCTTCACTTATTTAAACCCTTGTCTACATGTATATATATTTCTCTCCTCAAAAAGTACAGGAGTGCGATCGAAAAATAATCTAGTTAGCTTTGAACAGTGTTACCGTTTAGCGACTTTAGTCGCCATTTGCTCCTTTTTCAACCACTATTTTCGCTCCTTTTTTAAATTGCGACTTTTTGAGACTATTGCTAAATGATGAGAAACGAAGTTGTTTAAAATATATAGACCCATTATATATTAATTTCATCAAATGAATTCCTAATTTTGGGATTGTTTAACAATATAGAGATATAAAAATGAGCGGGGTACTTATAAATGAACTGAAAGTGGTAGTAAATAAAAATAATAATAACGTTTTATATCATCATATGCTGAATGCTTTTGGACTAGATTGAAAAAATAAAAAAAAAAAAGATTCGATGAATATTTATATTTTGGCATTATTCATAGTTTACTAAAATTATTAATAAAAAATAGTTTGTCCAACAGACTTAACACAACACCCAGGAAAGAAGTAGTGTAAATTCGGATCATTTCCAATGCATTAAACATAGATTTGTCATTAAGGGTATTCTCAATTTGATATTTTTTGCAATAATAAAAATTGCCAGCAAAAACTAATGAAGTTCTTCCAAAAAATAGTAGAACAAATTGCATATTTTAAACTTTTTTGGAAGCTCTTAATAATTACTTCCAAAAAAGTGAAAATAAATGAATTTTTAGCAGGAAAAAATGGTAATTATTTCTAAAAAAAATTATATTTTACACATTTTAAAGCATTTTCATTATTATTTAATAGGCAAAAAAATATGAACATAATTTTAAGGAAAGTGATTCGAAAGCAATGAACATGAATTATAAAAGCATAACATCCTACCAATAACAACCATGTGTTTTTAAAGCATTTTTATTATTATTTAATAGGCAAAAAATTATGAACATAATTTTAAGGAAAGTGCTTCAAAAGCAATGAACATGAATTATAAAAGCATAAGATCCGACCAATGACTACCATGTGTTTAAAAAATAAATTCTGCAACTCTTTTTTACCACTAAGTACTTCCTTCCATTGACAACACAATGTTAAAATCATGACTTTTAAATTCTATTTTTTCTGGGTTGCTTTAAAATAATTATAAATTATTTTGTTATTAATAAAACTGACCCTGGTTTTTGTTGTCATCAAATAAACCAATTTTAAGGAGTTTTATTGGCGACTTTTTGAGATCCCCTTTTTGGACACTTTTTGAAAATTCTCAACGGTAACGCTGGCTTTGAAAAATACGAGTTTGATTAAAATTAGTGACGATATAGATGTATGTGCTATAAATTATTAATCAATTTCAAAGTAGTCCAAATTATAATAATACAAAGTAATACGAAGAATTAATTGTCTATTGTCGAACTATTTCCAAAATTATTAAATAGTATCAGGAGACTCGACCATTGATATATAAATGGTTTGGTATGAAAAAAGATATTTTTAAGGGCAAAGCATATTGAAAAGAATTCTAAACTCATTTGGTAGAAAAACAGCACGTTTAGCTCAGTACTCAAACTATTTGGTACGAAAACTTAATGGGTTGTTCAAAAATTGAATGCTAAAAAAAATTAAAAGCCAAGAATAGGGCACGTAAATTAAAATTTAATTTCATGCTAATTTTTATGTTGCTAATGCTTGGCAAAATTTTGGAGAAACTTTTACGACCCAAATGTATTCAAAATTTCTTAAACAATTTTTGGTATGACAAGCTTTATGCAAATCTCCCAAATATCAAATATTTGAAAAGACTGAAACTACTATTTAATCTCTAATGAGTTATCAAATAAGGTCTACTAATTCATATATAATGATTAAAACTATAAAAATTATATTCTGCAAACAATATACAATATCAATTAAATATAAAAAAGGCTGTAAGATCAACCGTTTTCAAATTATAGAAGATTATTCATCCATACGTATGGATGTATTTTAAATTTTATATTATAAAATATTACATACTTATAAAAAATCAAGTTTTCCAAACTATTAACGTGAAAAGAGGTAAATTCTAACATTAATGCAAGAGATGACTGCCTTGACTTCTATAATAAATCTTGATTGTAATTTGGCCACAATTCGAATGGTTGGTGTACGTAAATATATACATATACATATATCACATAAATTTGCAATCGCCCGCGTAGAAAACTTGTTGTTTTTATTTACCCCTTACGTTTGTATTCAAAGTCGATAAAACTGACCTAGTGCAAAAAGAAATGTAAAAAGAATAAAATCTCGCTTTTTTTTAAAAGATTTAATTTAATTTAAAAGATTTAATTAAAACATTGAGTTTAAATATGTATAATAATAAATTGCAATCTTATTCTGTTTAATTAGTACAGTGGATCCAAAATGCTTTTTTTGGAAATAATTCAGTAACTAAAGAACCGTAAGGTATTTTTTAGGTATTTTCCACTCTTTTTTGGAGAAGAACAAGTTTCTAGCTGCTCTGTGAACAGGGGCGGGGGGCCTCCAAATTTAGTAACTTCGGATATTATGTACGAAATAATGAAAGGAGTTGAACAGTTTCGGAGGTTCCCTTTCTGCCCACAGACTTGATAGATAATTGTGCTCCTACAAAACAAATGGGAAACACATCAGAAATAATTGTGTAAAATTTTATTGAAATATACTTAACGGTTTAAAAGTAACACAAAATTATTTATAAAAACACGTTGAAATATACATATATAAGTGCACAGTAGTTTCAATGTGATTTTTAAAATAATATTGTGTAATTTTCTAGGGGCAATATTAAGCCCGCCAAGTTAAAAAAAATAGGTAAAAAATTATTTCGACACGCATATTCCTTAAACTAATAGAGATTTTCAAGGACTATCCATATATAACATTTATTTTCTGTCTCATAAATTAATTTTTGACGATTTTTCAAAAAATTACATACCCGAGATGGGGAACTTTCGGGAGGCATTTAGAAAACTATTTAAAAATTTAAAATATTTTTTTTTTCTAAATACATTATTATCTATTTGTCAAAAAAAAATCGAACTTGTGGTTGAAAATGATTGTGTCATACTTCTTTAGAAAACCCTGGGTTCATATACAGCAATTTAAGTTTATAGGAGAGAGAGGAGAAGAGAATATTAAACTTTTACGTTCTCTTTACCTCTCTCGTCTACAAAGTCAGAATTGTTGCAAAAAGAAAATTGCTGTGTATGAACCCCGACAAATTAACAAAAACTATATGTTACCTTTTTATTTCAAATATTGTACTTATTAATAACACAGAGAAATATTGTACTTATTAATAAGGCAGAGAACCCCACAATCCCAAAGAAAACACTTCAATAAATACCCTTTTATATTTTTCAGCATAATTCATCAATATGGCGACATATATGAAAGTATTTAATGAACGCTACTTAACGCTATCGAAAGGAGTGGGTAAGTTTGCAAATAATACACATTTTTAAAATAGTAAAATCTATTTTTATTTTAGACGAAACTGTAGACAGTTGGTTTTTAATGAGCTCCCCCGGACCTGTGTTTTCAATAGTGGCACTTTATTTAGCATTTGTTTTAAAAATTGGACCAACCTTTATGAAATCTCGCAAAGCTTACAATTTGAAAAATATCATGATTGTTTATAACGCTTTTCAAGTGTGTTATTCTATATGGATGTGTCGTACGGTAAAGTATTTTTAATTTACTTAAAGTTCATTTTTATAGTAGTTTAAGTATTGTGATCTGCCAAAAAATGGGATAGAATAGTTCAGATAGAATAATATGTAATGAAAATTATGTACAATATAGGTATGTACTTATATGGCCATCTTCATATGTAAAAATATTTACAAAGGGCAATGTTTATTTTTCAGACAAATGGTTTATTAGCTAATACGCTTCGAATTTTTGTTGAACAATTTTTACCCGGTAGAAAATAGTCGGAAATATGTAGTAGGAATATGTTTAAAAAAGTATTATATTTAAAAGAAATAATTTCTTTAGGATTTATAAAAAAAGTAAAAAGTCGATTGTTATTTAAGTTTTTCCAAAAGTAAATTTTTCATTTCATGAAAAATAATATTATTACTAATAAGGCGAGTTATCTTTTAAAAAGGGATTTAATCCAACAAACACGATAATAAAAAAGAGGATTTTATTATCGTGTTTGTTGGATTAAATCCCTTTTTAAAAGATAACTCGCCTTATTAATAATAAGATATATACGTCTTAATACTGATATTTAAAACTAAAGTATATTTCTTTCATTTAAAAATAGGCTGTATTTATATATAGTTTTTAAATATTAATGTTTAATAAAACATAGTTCAAAACATAGTCATAGTTCGTTATAACTGTGTTCGACTGTAGTGCCTTGATTTGTATTAGAACAAAAAATTAAAGACTGATATGTTTTAAATATTTCCTTTCAATTATTTAATTTATATTGTTTTCGATCTTCTTTTTATTCGATTGTTATTGCAGTTTTAAATGAAATAACATAAATTTATACATATAATTGAATCTCTAACTATTAATGTGTTAATTGCATGTTTTGTTCAATAAGGAGGTCGATCGAAAAATCACAACATACATAAAATTCAAAAACTTGGAAACGGTTGATCATATAATTTTCATTGTTTTTTTTTTTTTTGTTTAATTTATAATATTCTACAGATCATAGAAAAATATAACCTTTATTCTTCTAATCATTATTTATGAACTTGTAGACCTTTTCATTTGAGCTTAAATAGTTGTTTCAACCAAATTTCTGGAACAGTCTGCCGGTCTCCTCTTGAAATCTTTAATATTTTAGAACACTTCTTTGGCCCTCTTCATTTCCCTTTTTACAAAAGTCCAGTGACTCTTCAGTGGTCTTAGCTCTGGATAATTTAGAGAATTGATATATTTTGCTACAAAAATGATGTAATTGTTTTGGTACCACTGCAGAGCATTCTTAAGTAGTAACATGATGTAAAATAAGACCAAAAATATTTAGACCTATTGTGCTCTCTTATGAAAAGAAAAGGATATTTTGCAGACATTCTGCCAGGCAGTCTTGAATATTTTAAACTTTATATGTTCTTAACTCCACATTAGCATTAATTTTTCGCACATAATAACCTGAGTACTGATTCAAAAAGAGCGCTTTTGTTTTGGAAATATTGAAAAGATTTTCCAAACAAAAAGCGCTCTTTTTTAGAGATCTAGTACCTCAGGTTATTATGGCGAAATTAATGCTAATTGTGGAGGTTAGTATCTGCTTGGAATAACCCAAAGAAAGAAGTAAGGAAGAGGAGGCGAAAAAAGANNTCTTTTGAGATCAGTACTCAGGTTATTATGTGCGAAAAATTAATGCTAATGTGGAGTTAGTTTGCTTGGAATCCAAAGAATACACTAGACCTTTTTTCTCCCCGAACCTGAAAAAATTTGTAAGTACATACTTTTTATCGTGCAATTTACAATATGAGAATTTTTGTATGAAATTTGATTTTAAATTTCGTGCCCTATTATTGGATTCTAATTTTTTTACAGTATTCCAGTCACGAACTTTATATGTTTTTAACTCCGCATTAACATTAATTTTTCGCACATAATAACCTGAGTATTGTGTTCAAAGGGGCGTTTTTCTATCAGACGTGTTTGAACATCTTTTCAATATGCTTTCAGTTTTCTTGGCATTCAAAGTGTTATCTAGACCTTTTTTCTCCCTGAACCTGAAAAAATCTGTCAGTACATACTTTTTGTCGTGCATTATTGGATTCTAATTTTTTTGCAGCATTACAGTTTGGAACATTTTGGACTTTATATGTTTTTAACTCCACATTAGCATTAATTTCTCGCACATAATAACCTGAGTACTGAGCTCAAAAGGGCGCTTTTCTATCAGATGTGTTTGGAAATCTTTTCAATATGCTTTCAGTTTTCTTGGCATCCAAAGTGTATCATTCAAAGTATACTCTAAACTTTTTTTCTCATTTTCTGGGAAAAATTAAATATTCTTGAATCGCTAGGAATACTAGGGAATTACCCCGTTATTTCATTCACTTAGAAATTTCATTTCGCGAATAAATAAAATTGTTTACGACTTTTTTAATTATTTTTTATTTTTTTTTCCTTTGAATCAAGTCATTACAAGAAAGCCGCATAACAGACACTTTGTTGTCAAAAAAATGTGAAATTGTTCGAACACGTGAACAAAGCTTGAATTTGTACTCCGGAGCCTGGTTTTACTTCTTTTCAAAAATTATAGATTTATTGGACACTTGTTTCTTTGTATTGCGTAAGAAACAGAATCAGGTAACATTCTTACACGTGTATCATCACACTATTACAGCTTTATTCTCATGGATGTACCTCAAATATGCACCAGGTATGTATAAAAATCTTCAATGATTCCTTTCTTGAATTTTGTAATATTTTGCAAACCATTGTTTATTTATTTTTTATTTTTAGGTGAGCAAGGTGTTGTAATTGGTATTTTAAATTCAGGGGTTCACATTGTCATGTACTTTTATTATATGGTGGCTGCTATGGGTCCTCAGTATCAAAAATATTTGTGGTGGAAAAAGTATATGACCAGCATTCAATTAATCCAATTTGTTCTTATTATGGCTTATATGGTTATTATTGCATTAAAGGGCTGCAATATGCCAAAAACTCTTACTTTCTTCTTTATTGGCAACACTTTGATTTTCTTATATTTATTCGGAAGTTTTTATAAAAGAACATATAAATCAAACCTAAACGGAGCCACTAAAGCTGCCATGCAAGCAGCTAACGGCATGGGATGTATACCTTCAAAAGCATTTTTAGCTCAGGGCGATCAAATGAAACGATTAATCGATGTAAACAATAACGCTATAAAATCTACCAAAGCAGAGTAAAAAAATTGTCTACCACCTCTTCTTTCTATCTATCCCATTTTTATATCCTTGTAATATAATTTTTTTTTGTGGGGCATTTTCATAATCTAATTTTAAGAAACTTTTACGAATTCTACAGACATTTTTGAGTATAATTATATTTAGTTTGGTCTGATTTATTTTTTTATGTGAGGGCATTTATTTTTATTAGTGTAATTAAAATGTATGGATGTAATTGATTGAGTGAATGTGATTGTATGAGTATTATTTGTAAATATGAATGATTGTTTAACGAATATATTAGTTATAATATTTAAATTTACTTATTGTAAAAGTAAAGTATGTACAATAATTTTAAATAATGTTATTATCGAATAATTTTCAATTTAATTACGTAAAACAAATAAAACATTTTGAGTATTTGAATGAAATATATGTATGTACATTTATTGACAATACACAAATATAATTATCTAACGTTACCTATAAGATCTGATTATATTTATTTTATAAGAACACTAACATCATTAACATTAACGTTAGTGTTAATGTGAAATATTTTATGTTACGTAAAGGCGACTAGTTAGCAAGACAAAGTTATCAGAGCTGCAGCGCTGACAATTTTCTTTTAACGCTGAAATAAAGGCTTTTCAACGTAACGTACCGTGTATATTAGCATTTTTCTTGTTTTCACATGAACAAAACGTCCTTTTTGTTTTGAGTGGGCAGAACATTTGTCGAACAAATCATAATTTTTTTGTTTGCCGACAGTGTCACTTCGAATTACTTTTACATTCAAGCTCTTCTTCCGCCATACATGCCTGTTTGACTAACGGTGTGCGAACAGAAGACGACAGTGAACATGTTTACAGCTATTCCAGAATGCCATGTATATATGTAAAGGTAAAGTATGTTACAATAATTTAAATAAATGTTTATCGAATATTTTCAATTTAATTCGTAAAACAAATAAACATTTTGAGTTATTTGAATGAAATATATGTATGTTAATTTATTGACATACACAAATTAATTTATCTAACGTTTACCTATAAGATCTGGATGTATAGTTTATTTTAATAGAACACTAACATCAGTTAACATCGTGTGTTAATTGTGAAATATTTTTATGTTACGTAAGGCGACTAGTTGTCAAGACAAGTTCATCAGAGCTGCAGCGCTTGAATTTTCTTTTTAAACGCTGAAATAACATGGCTTTTCAAACGTAACGTACCGTGTATATTAGCATTATTCTTGTTTTCACAATGAACAAAACGTCCTTTTTTGATTTTGAGTGGGGCAGAACATTTGTCAGAACCAAATCATAAGTTTTTTTGTTTGCCGACAGTGTCACTTCGATACTTTTACATTCAACGCCTCTTCTTCCGCATACAAAATGCCCTTTGACAACGGTGTGCGAACAAGAACAAAACATGAACATGTTGGGTCCACACTATCCAAATGCATGTGCGCATAAAATTTTGTTCATTGCTCGAACATAAAAAAGGCGTGTGTGGGCGGCGCAAGAAAAATAAAGTACAGGGTTGTCAAAAAGTCAGTAGCTACGTAAAAATCTAATTTCAATAGATTTCTGCGATACGCTACCTAGAATTTTTTTGTTAATGGCTACATACACATGTTTGCATTGCGATACGATGAATTTTTGTTCACTGGTTGGGCCTAAAGGCTAGTATAGACGGCACGTTATTATTACTTTTGAAGAGCAAATTCTACTGAAAAAGTACAATTGTACTAAACAATCCCTTGTATTTTATTAGTGTAAAACTACTGCACACAATGTCAAAATGATATGAATAGAATATGAGGGAATTAAGGCTCAACTACATTGAATAATTTTTTTTCAACTGCGACTGACAGCTGCAGTAAAATACATGCATTTATATGGAACGGAACCAAATCAATACGTCAAACTTCAGCTTGAAGTACTTCAAAGATGAAAATTGTTCAACTTTGAAGTGCCGAACTACTTAAATACATTGTGTCGGTTGTTTTATTCTTATTTTAATATTTTTCTGCTGAGTCGAACATTTATATTTAGAATTCATTTTTTGAACTGAGAAGAGAAATTCATTTTTACATTTTTAATGATTATTATATAAAATTTCAATAACAATATAATGCTACGACTGGGTTAATATAATTTATGCATTGCGTAGCTGTCAGTCATAATTGAAGCGAAAATATTCTATGTAGTTCAGCCTATACTTCTACGTTATAAAAAAATTTAAATCGATAAAAGGGGTAGTGAAGCCTACCGGATAAAGTTAGTTTCATTTAAATACCCAGCATTTAGAGTTATATGTTAATGTATAGGTTTCATTTAAGTTATAAGAGCATACAAAACATTAAATAGCATATCAGTTCCAAATGTTTTGACAGTTCCAAATGTTTTGACAGTTCCGAATGTTTTAACTATTTTGACTATTTAATTATTTACATATAAATTATTTATGTTAAATTCTACCAGTCTTTATTTAAACGTAAATTGATCACTTTCTAAGATAACTTCCTTGAAAAATAAATTATTACAAAAAGTATAACACAACTGTACTCTCTCATTATAATCACACCAAAATTTTTTTGGCAAATATCATATAACCATTATTATAAAAAATGATGTCATCATTTTTATTGTTAGCAGGACTCTTAGAAATTTGAGCTGCTGAATTCATTCATATTTGTTGATCTCTTATGATCAACAAATATGAATGAATTTCAAAAGAACAGGTCCATAAGATAAAATATTGCGAATTTTTTTATTTTAAGACAATGAAAAAAAGAGCATTCAATAATCTTTTTTTAGGAAAAAAATCTTTAGAAATTGAAACTAAATCATGTGTAGCACCTTAAATAAGATATATATCTCTCACACACACATGTAATGAGAGAACACACATTATATGGGTTATTGTTTAATACTCTTATATGCAACGGAAGTTGCATATTGAAAATTTTGAAATAAAAAAAAATTGTTGTGTCATTTTCTAAAACAAAACATGATAACATTGAAAGAGAAAACAAATCCTTAATCTAAAATATAAACAAATAGTTAAAAAAGTATATAAAGATACATTCTTTTCATTCATAAAAATTCCCCTTAAAACTAACAAAAAAAATCAAACAAAACTTTGGAATAAAAGGGGTGTTTCCACACTAAAGCGCATGTGCACATGAGGCAACTATGTGACATGTTTAAATACAAAAGAATTGAAAAAAATATTAAATGTCTTATGAGAATATTTTTAAAATGAATAAAAGAAGATTACATACTTCCTTACACACACACACACACACACTCACATATATACCTATGTATATTTTTAAATACATACTAATAAAAACAACACAAATATTATTGTATAGATGATAAATATAGCAACACAATTACTTAAATAAATTATTTACCCAGACTATTTGTTTTGTTTCTCCTTGTCAAGCTGTTATTTTTAGAGTTTATTTCTTTAAGGTGACAAATTTGTGGGAATAAAACAAAATTATTTCTCTATCTTTTATTAATTCCATTCTGCAACACTTGCATCATTTAGAGAGTTAAAAAGAAAGAATTCTATTGTTTTTGTCTTAACCATACGGAAGTAACTCAATTACGATTTGATTTAAAGAAAACTATACCGGAAATGTGCCACAAAAAAATATCCTTTTGTAAGAACAAAATTATTGTAATAAAGTTGTAAAAGAAAATATTTATCTAATTGATATATCATTTTGGGAATTAATTGATTTTAAAATTCTCACACTTGTTAAAATTGTCTAATATTCGGTGAATTGGCAAGTGTCATCTGCCCCTACAAATGTACAACTCAATGAAAATTTATTGAATTTTGTACAAAAACAAAATTTATAGATAATTTTCAATAAAAGGACATCATTCTAAAAAAATTCTATAAAATTAAAATTTAACAAAAATTTTCTATAAAAAAAAAGAAAATGAATAACTTTCTCTAAAAATAAAATTTAAAAACAATTTCCCATAAAATGAAAATTTTAACCAAATTTTTTCGTTAAAAAATTTGTCATTTTTTATAAAAACAAAATTAAAAGGAAATTTTCGATAAAAAGAAAACTTAAAAAAAAATTTCTATAAAAAGAAACTCTAAACAAACTGAGAAGAAGTTATAGTCGTTCAAGACCGACCATATGATACCCTACACCATTGTCTATGTATACCAAAATTCGGGAAGAATCCAATTATGGACCTATACCTGTATTAAGTGGAAAATAAAAACATACTATTGCAGAATATT
>MINK01174301.1:0-11106 GCA_001735545.1 Phormia regina | reverse complement strand
TAACATTTTTATGGGATTTATGCACGTTTAAGTGATTTTCGAAGGAGGGTTTATATGGGAGCTATGGCCAATTATGGACCGATCTTCATGAAATTTGGCACATAGATTTATGCTTGCATACAACTTATTTGTGTTAAATTTCATTAAAATATTTAAGGTAAAATTTTTAAGGTATTTTTGAGTGTTAAAACTCTATTTCGGGGGAACATTTGTATGGGGGCTAGACGAAAAAATGGGCCGATCATGACCAAAATCATTAGGCTTCGTCCTTGTGCAAAAAAAGTCATGTGTACCAAATTTATTCAAATTATCTCTAAAATTGCGACCTGTACTTTGCGCACAAGCTTTACATGGACACCCAGCCAGCCAACCAGACGGACGGACGGACATCGTTAAATCGACTCAAAAAGTGATCCTGAGTCGAACGGTATACTTTAAGGTGGGTGTAGGAAAATTTTTTCTCTGCGTTACAATATTTGCACAAACACATAATACCCCAACCACCTATGGTGGTGTAGGGTATAAAAACATTAATAAACTCTTTTTAGCTATTGTTGACTTTGTCATATTAAATGGTAAAGTGTATAAAAAATTTACATTCGTCTAAACCAAATACCATAATTCAAAAAAACTGACGTAAAGTCCTAATAGCTCCACTTCTGAAAAGTATGTGAGTCCCCATCTACAACGTATGTGTGAAATTTGTATTTGCATGAATTTTGGTATAAACATAGCGGAGGAGTGTGAAATGTTAAGTTTAGAAGGGCGGAGCTAAGGGAGCTCAAAATATTAATTGCTTGCAAATTTTTTGTTCTCGACAGATTTGAAATATTTTTATATAATATTGTAAGCCCTAATAAAACCTACAAAAAACATAATCCAACCATGTTTTTTTTATTTATCTCTTATAGTTATAGAGTTTTTTTTAACATGAAAAATTGTTGATTACCTTAATTTTGCATGCTCTTGATCCAGTATCTTTGAGTTTTTTTTTCGTTCTATACCCTTTTTTCTCTAAAATAAAATTTTCTTTAACAACATATTTTCTGAAAAGTATATTCACAGAAATGATTTTAAAATAATAAGCAAGTCCAATAACTCAAGTGACCAAGGTACACACCTTTCCGAATTTTACCTATTTTATATAAAAGTTTTAACTTTAGTCTTCATTTCCTTAAATCCCATCAGCAAACAGAATGCATTTTAGGAATCTATAATATGTTGTTAAGCAGTGTTGCCTGGAAGCGAGATTGGAGTTTAAAAAAGGTCAGAAAAGGCTAAATGTCCCAAAAAATAAAGCTAGAAAAAAAGCTAATATATTTTCTAATTGAAAACACATTTATTTATTATTTTCATTATTTCTTGATATTTCTAGAAGTTTTATTAGTAAATTTATAAATTTAACATAAATAGTTCCTATGTATAATAAAGTTTTTTAAAGATTATTTATAATAATCTTCTAGAATGAAGCGCCGCAGGCAAAATTTTTCCCTAAATATAAGAAATTTAGATTTTTTGTGCGAATTAATAAACAAAAATGCTTTAATTTGTTTTTTTTTTTTTTTAACAAAATTTGTAAATTTTTTGCCTTTTTAAAGCTATATTAAGAATCAGAAAAGGCTAGGAAAAAGACTAGAAGCTAAAACGAAAATTTTGAAGCTAAATGCAAAACAAAAAAGGCTAGATTTAGCCTTAAAAAGGCTAAACTGCCAACTCTGTTGTTAAGAGTTTTCAATCAAATTCTACGAGACTTGTGGATTTTAAAGCTAAAAATGTAAAAAAAAACCTTTTTGGGATTATCGATTTTTTCAGTTTTTTATAGATGAGTGATTCCATAATAAAACGGACATTTTCGGATTTGATGGGAAATTTAAATTCTTTCCATACAAAGTTTTTCAAACGTTTGTCCTTTCGTTTTACAAATGAGGCCTTTTTCTAGTTGGATCCTCTATTAGTTTACGAGTTATGAGGCATTTTAAAAGATCCACAGTAACTCACTATATATAATTTTCACTCAAATTAATTTTTTATTCTCTATAAGGCTCCAACTTGAAATTTTATATCTATAGGGAGAAACGTTATGTCATCAATGTATAATTTTTTAAGAATTTTAAAAATACCAGTTTTTGAGGTCTAATAGTTTTTTTTTCCAACTTTGACCTTTGAATTTTTTATGTAAAAAACTATGTACAATATCTTTGTCTGTAATATGTAGTTTATGAAGTTATTATAAATTAAATAACTACTCATTTGTAGTTCTTAGTATCGTTATATTTCCGGACCGAAAAGAAAAGTCTACAATTTCATGATTCGGAAACACTTCCAATGGTCAAGGATAAAATAATTATAGTTTCTCAAAAAAAAAAGCATTTTTTTTTTACAATTATTTTGCTTTAATCTCAAAAATCGGAGAAAGTATAGTCTGGGTTTTCTTCATCTAAATCGATATATTTTATAGAACCAAATCTACGACATTTTAAAGCGTGAAAGTGTTAGGCCCCATTAAAATTAAATATTAGTTATCACATAAAAACGTTTATCGAAATACATCGGTAAAAGCTACAATAATTGTACTTCCACTCTTATATTTTTAGAACTTCTTCGTGCTTTAAATGCCGACATTGCCGCCACAGGTCAGGAGTTGGGCACTTTACCCATGGAACCCGATTATGCCGATACTGTATACAATGAATTGGAATTGGCCAGTAAATATGATATGCTGCGTAAATTACAAAGAGACATACAGGAAGAACAGGATATTGTCAGTAAATCCGCAATTTTAATGAAAATGCTAGAAGTGAGTGAATAGAGAAATTCTAAAATTATACTATTTGTGTTCAAATCTAAAACTATATATAACTGTTTTTTTTAGGATCCTACAATTGATACACTACCCATTGTCTATGTTGAGGAAGATTCACCTGTGGAGGAAGCCAACAATAACAATCTTGATTTTGTTGATAACACAAATGGTATGGCCAAACGTTCCCGTTACTATAGACGTTATCCCTGGAAGCGTCATAATAGAAACCGCAGGTAAATGTAAAAAACAAAATTCCCAACTTCCAAACAAACCTTAACATTATTTATTATCTCTATGATATTTTAGCACTTATGATCCTGAACTACGTTATGCCTGTACACCCACCAAGGAAGATGTTTTCAAACTATTGGTTAATTTGCATGAAAATCGTAATGGCAAAAATGGTAAAACTGTTAGTTTTTGCAATCGTAAACGTCCGGCTAAAGCTATTTTTACAAATATACGTTTCCTGGGTTAAATGGTTTAAACGCCATTAAAAAAAACATTAAAACGCACTTGGAAATGGAGAGTGAAATATATATAAAATAAAAACGTATACGCAAAATCTAAATTTGAAATAAATTAAATCAGCCAAATTAAAAATAATAAATAAATAAAACAATAATTAATTAAAATTCTGTATATTTGATGCAAAACAAAAAAAAAAAAAAAACAACAACAACAACAAAAATAAAATGGAGAAATAAAAGCACTTATTAATATGTAACTAAAATATGTATTTTAAACTATAAAACAAAGCCCTTCGAGCAGCTTAAATTATTTAGTATTAATTTTATTAATTTTAAATTCAGAACACAAAAATTTATATACATACATAGACACACACACAAACAAACAAACAAACAAACAAATATTTGTATTATTTACAATATTTAAAATAAATTGCACTATTTATGAAAACCTAAATAAAAAAGAAAAAACATTCAATTTGAAAAATTTTTAACTAAAAATTTCATAAAAAAATATATATGTAAATAAATCTTTAAATTTAATACGTCAAATCAAATAACTGCAATTATAAATTAAAAGTAAAGAAAAAACATTTTAACATAAAAAAAAGAAAGTAAATAAAAACAAAACAAATCATATCAATTAGTTTTTAAATGTTGTAAAATTGTTTAAATTATAAAAGAAATATATAAATACAATTAATAAAATAAATATTAAATTTAAATAAAATATTATCTTATGGCTTCATTTTATCTTTAAAGCATAAATTATGAGTTTACTTTATGTTCTGGGAAATTAAAATTAACTTTTTTAAAAGTACCAATAGAGGAATTTAGATAATTTAAATGTACTATCTTACCTTGGTACCACTTGATTACCAATTAACACCTAACTCGTCACCAAAGTAACAATTGAGAACCAGTTAACACAAACGTACTCACTATTTAAAAACTGAGAGTCATTTTATAACATGATTGTTATGTGAGCAATTAGCTACTTGCGCGAAATAGCAATAAGTGGCTGAGTGGTTAACGTTGAAGACTATAAAACAAAATACGTTAGACGAACACGAATTCGATGCGGGGTGACACCATTAATCGACACTGAACCTATCCTTTAGGACTAGTACTGTGACATATCCTGCGACCTGTTCCAAAGGACTAATTAGCCACCTCCAATGACAACTTCTACTAAAAGTGACAGGTTGTTGTCACATATAAAGTTCCGGAACTGTAACCGCTCACTAGCCTTAGAACCTGTAACGTGACTAGTTTCGAAGCGGTTCTCTTTACTCTAGGGATATTACAACATAGATTGTAGAACATAATTTGGGACTGAAATACATTTGTACATAAATTATTTAAACTTCTTACGGGCATTAAACAATTATCTTTAAGCAGCATACATTTGCCGCATAAATGTATGAGAAATAGTTTAATTTGGCTAGAGGAGGCCTTGTTTCTGTTGGGTTTAAGCAAAATTATATATATATTTTTTATACAAGTATTTGGTATCTAAAAAAAAGGTTAATAAATGGAAATTAATAATTTACAAAAAAAAGTTATTTGAATGTAATTTGATAGCAGTTTTTCTTGAGGGACTTTAAAATTGCAGAAAATTGTATTTTTGCATTTTTTAAATAAAACTGTTATTTGAACTTTAATAAAATTTAAATTAATAGTGATATTTTACTAAAAATTTTGCATAATATGTATAAACTTCTGTTAAAATCAGAGAATCAAAAAAATATTCGCTTTTTTACATAAAATTAGCCAAAATCCAAATCCGAAACAAAAATTTGGCATGTGATGAACAAGTTTCTTTGTTTAGAGTTTTAATAACGCCGTTGCTTAATGATATGTACGGCCCACATTGGAAACATGAAATAATACCAGGCGATTACAAGTTTAAGATTTATTTCCAAAGAAGTTTTTATTCCGTTCCAATTATGAAAGGTATGATATGGTCGGCGTTGACCGAATATAACTTTCACGTTTTTAATAGTTTTTTTTTTTTTCAAATGTTTTGTTTGAATTTACAATCACTAAGATAGGTTCCAATCCAAATAAAAACATTTGATTCAACGTATTTCTTTATTGAATCGGAAATTTAATTTATTTCTGCGAAATCGATTAAGTGATGGTTAGAGTTAAAAAATGGGATATTTTATTAAGAGCGAAAATAACATTTAAAATCAAAAAGATATTTAAAACTCTTTTAGCTAGATAAAAATGTCAAAAAGCGGATATCTGTCACCTTAGCTATTCAAGAATAATCTTAAAATAATAAAAATATTCTTTTTATTTAAAAACAGCTTTTAATTTAAAAATATTTAATATTTTATTACATTTGAACACACAATTTACTGAAATGAAATAAACACCACTAAATAGAGTTTTCATAACTTGTTTAACCAATCCAATTGGTAAACCAATTTCGTTGAGGAGCATAACATATTGGCTTGGTAATCCAAAGAATATCAACAGATAAACGCAATATATCACCCATATCAAATGAACACTTTCTTCTTTCTCGAGCTATATTACCAGTTGATTCATTCTTCTCACTTACATTGGTATCCTTACGATCCCATTTAGATGTAGAAGATGATTCCGAAGAACTAGATCTAGACATAAGTGGGGGACTTTCATTGTAAGTCAAAGAATCATTATCCGAATAGTAGTATTCCTTGCGGGTAGAATTAGTTTCGACTACAGTTACAGGTTGTTGATCGGCATACGAACGGGCATATCTTATTTGTGGAAAACCAAAGGGTTGTGGTACTAATCCTTGTTGCTGTAAAATGTTATGTTGGAAATCTTGTTGGGGATAAGAAAGATAATTAGAACCGAATTGTGAAGGATATGAAGGTTGATAAAGATTATTGTTTTGTAGTGTTTGCAGGTGAGGCTGTTGTTGATTTAAAAAGGGATTTTGTTGTGGCAGATTTGTAGAAAATCCTGCTGGGTTATTAAATAGTTGTTGTTGTTGCTGCTGCTGCTGACCCAAATAGTTTGATTGTTGTAATGGATTTTGTAAAAAGGGTTGCTGTTGCTGTCCTTGATAGTTGCCCAAATATGAATTACCAAACAAATTTTGTTGCTGCTGTTGTTGCTGTGGTTGTTGTGTAGGATAAGAACCACCATAAATATTCTGCTGTTGTGCAGGATACGAACCACCATATAAATTTTGTTGCTGTTGTCCTAATAAAGCGGGTTGTATTTGCTGAGGATTTGTTAACTGATTATTTATTAAATTCGGATTCATAGTAGTGGTCGAACCAAATGGCCTTTTAGTGGTCATCATAGCCAGTTGGGTTTCTGAACATTCCTCTTGCACCAGCTCTAAGAGAAAACCACCCGATGGTACACCTGAATAACCCATACGCATTCGCAACTTTTTATCACCCGCATTGGTCCAGTAGGATGTATACATATTACCCGAACGACAGCCACAAAAACGTTGATTATCAATTTCTATAAAATCTTCACGGCAAACATTTTGGGTATTTTGTATGGCTGGCATACCTATGTTACCCATATAAGAGCCGGTACCTTGATAACTTTGGCCAAAATCGAAAAATTTAAAATCCAAACGTAGACGGCAAACGCTAGATGAAGACTTTTTCAAACGGAATACACAATCACGTTTTTGGTAATTGGGCAAAATATTGCTGAAAACAGTACGTGGAAAACCAGGACTGGAGAGATACAAACGTTTTTGTTGGAAGGCAGATACACAACAGGCTTCCAAAGAATCTATAGTATTATCATATGCTCTCACAAGACTAGGAGTAGAAGACCAAGCTCCAATATATTGATCTTTAGGATTGGTTAGAATACCATTATTGGGCGCACCCACAAAGGCAACTTGCTGGGGTTGCACTTGATTTATAGAGTTCGATGCTATGTAAGAAGGCAAATAGTTGGCTTGAACATTTCCCCCTAAAGTATTGACATAAGGAGCTAATTGATTTCCATTTAGAGCACCATAGTAATTGGGTAATTGTCTTTGTTGTCCATTATCATCTGAGCAGCCTTGTTGCACATTACTACCAGGATAATTAGGCAAAGGACCTCGTGATTCACTAACAGGGACATATACTGTTCCTGTGGCCGGATAAGGTGGTGAAGGTAATTGTGTGGGATAATTTATACCAAATACCGGAGGTACTGGAACCGTTTGATATTGTTCTTGGCCCGTTAAATTTCTAAATATTTGCATAAGCTCCGATTCGGGTGGTTTAAAATTTCCTGAAGGAGCCGATACTGCCACAGTGTCATCATCATCCTCATCATCATCATCGTCATTATTATTTTGATCTTTCAATTTTCGCAACAGTTCATCCCTTTCACAAGCCAAACGTGTTATCAATAATTTAAAACCTTTACCCGTAGTCCATGGCGATTCATCTGCAAAGAATCTTAGACGCAATACACCATCCGGTGTATGATATTTCTTAATGCCCACCACTTGACCACACAAAACATCCATATCATCATCCGCATTTTCCAAACCAATAGCCAAATAATCATTTTTACAATCCTTTGAAGATTCCAAAAAGAAATCCAAAAATTGTATATGAAATGTAGTAGGACACTTGTAAGGTGATCGTATTACATAGTCCCAACAAGTATCGGGTTTATAATTATTTGGATAATTCGGTGATTCAATAACAGTCTGACGCGTTTTATGCACACCCGTTAAAGTACACTTAGGAATTTCATCGTGTGTATGTGAACGCACTAAGGATAACACGGATATTAAGAGACAAAATTTTAAATATAAATTCATGTTCGATTTTTTCCTTTCCTTTCTTTTCAAATTTTTATAGTTTTCTTGTATTCGTTTTATTTTTATTTTTTAATTTAAATGTGTTTCTTTTTAAACCGCTTTAGTGATGCGTCTTGTTAAAATTCTGATTATTGACTGTTTAAAAATTTCTTGACAATTTCAGGTCATTTAGTTAACGTATTGTCCACTAAGGTGTGAAATTGTTCCAATGTTTATTTAACTTTGAATACATAAAAAAACAAAGTTTTTTCTCCACTCATTTTAAACAATTTAAAGTTTTGTTTTGCCAAAAAAGAAAAAAGTAACAGCGAGATAAGGGAAAATAACAGAAATATTAATACTTGTGGCTACAGTGGAGTAGTAGTAATTTTTGTTACTTTAAACTTTTAAAACATAAGCAGATGTACGTAATGTTTAAATTTGAATTGTTCTATACGTTTAACAATAGATTTGTCTGTTTAACAAATTCAAGATCTTTTCATTTATCTCTTGTGTGATTGTGTTTACCTTTAAACTTAATTATCGAAATGTTAGTTCACGTATTATATATATTTATTTAAATTTTCCCATGCTAAATTACTTCTATAAATAAACTTATTACCATTTTAATATTTGGAATCTTGATCTTAAAAAAGTCTGTTGTTAACTTGTTTGGGTCTTTTATAAAGCTTAATCGTTGGACCGATTTTATTTGAATTTTTACAGTACCCGAAAGTAAAATAAGCAGAAAATTTGTGGAAATAATTATATTAAAAATTTATATTAATTCAGATGTAGGACCTGGGAAAATATTGCCTTCATACAAGGCAAATATTTATGAGATTTTTTTTTATGGACGTGTCTAATATCGTCTTAAATAAGCCCATATATTCTCGAGTATATTTTACTATAATAAAATTGGTTTTTATATGATCTAGGAGATACATACTTCGAAATATTATCTGGTTTCTCTATGTCGAATGAAAGCAAGTCGAAGGAATTCCAATAATTTCGGGTTTCTGTATTTCCAACGCTTTCGTTTGCATATAGTTACGACTTTTCGTGTTGTTTTTGTTTCATTTTTATATCAGAGTAATATTTTTTCGTAAAAATATTGAAAATACTTCTAAATTGTTTAAACGTAGATGATACAACAAGTAAATAAATAAAAACCATAAAAAATAATAAGAAACATTTTTTTTTATTTTTAAATTGAATTAGGAAGCAAAATCCTAATTTTTTCAATACCGTAGACTTCCTAATGGATAACAAACAAGATTAAAGGAAATTTTCAGTGCCCAGGTGAGTAATTTTCTTATTTTTCATTGAAAAATTCAACCATAATAGCAAGTGACCGATTTTGACTTTTATGTTCGTATCGGTCAACATATAGAAACCCAGTTTTGTATGAAAACACGTTTTCATTCGACTCATATTGCTCGCATTGAAATGTGTTAGAGAAACCCAAATCAGCTTTCGTTCGCTTAGAATTCAAAAAAGAGCATTCGTTCGACATAGAGAAATATGCAATAAATGTCCGAAAAATATTTTTCCATGTTAAATTCAAGATTTCTTTTCAAAAAGTGAACACATCAAAGATCTTTATATCAAAGCTGACCAAACTACGAATAAATAAATCCACGTATCATTAACATTGATACACAAATCTTAATTGCATTCTCAATTAAGTTAGGATACCCATGCATACCTATAGTTAAATGGAAATACACTAGTGGGCAAAACAACAAATTTTATTCGTATCAAATGAAAAAAATAGATGGAATTTTTCATGCTAAATAAGAATCAGCTTTTACTTATTTTTATACCACTATTGATTTTTTAAGGACATGACTACTATGACCCCGACTTTAAATTTATTAAACTCCAATATATAGCGACTTGACTTGTCTTTGAGCTGAATTTATATAAAAATTTATATAATTTGATGTCCGTTTAGTAATTCTTTAGTTATTTCGTAATTAGTAATTGCTTAAGGGAACAAATTATTTGTGTTGTAACACTTCTCCACAACCACAATAATACAAATTTTGTAGTTTTGGTTCTATAAATGATATAACTTTAATACACCGAAGGATTATGTCAGCTAAACAATGTAATTTAGATGAGGAAAATCAAGTAATTTTTCCTTTTTTTGAAATTAAAGCAAAATTTTGTGGTATAAATATTTTAGCTGTAATAAAATCTTTGTTAGTAAAGGACATTTTCGGTGAATGTAGCTTTTATCATATAAAATAAGAAAGTAAAAAAACTTTGACTTTTGTAAAAGAATCCCACAACAGAAATTTTATTTTTTCACATTTTCGTCTATAAAATTCGCATGCTTGCAAAGTTTTTTATAGATTTTCATTTAAAAATTTTAACAACATTTTATAGATTTCTAAATGTATTCCGTTTGTAGATTAGTGCTTTGGAATTTGAGAAAATATAGACAAAAGTGAAAACTTTCATATAAAATATGTCAAATTCAGGAAAGTGTGTACCTTGATCATTCGAGTTTTTGGGCTTGTTTTCTATGTTAATGTCACCTATGAATACACCTTTCAAAAAAGTATAAAACAAATATATGTTGTTGGCCAAAAAAATAAAAAGTCGAGATTTTGAAAATCGAAATCGTTTATTTTAGGACTCGAAGAAAAGATCGACTTCAATTTTTGTATATCTTTTTATATTTTAAAAATTTACACAGAAAAAATTATGACCCAAATTTTTTCAATTATCATAGTTGCATGATTTTATGTAAACATTTAATTAAAAAATTAATTGATTTAAACAATTGTTAATTGGTTATAATTTTTTTTTTTCGAAAGACCTATAAAAATTTGACATTTGTTAAAAGAATTTGAAATATTGAGAAAAAAGTTATCAAATTTTCCTTAACGGTATATTAAAACTTATTTGGCATATGCCTAATAAGTTTTAAATGGTGGAAAAAAAGAAAGTGTAAAAAGGATTCATAATTCTTTTTAGCATCATCGGAGACAGGTTTGTATAAATATGTACATATATTTTATGTAATGTTTATAGTAATGTTTTTCTGT
>MINK01174300.1:0-14683 GCA_001735545.1 Phormia regina | reverse complement strand
AATCTTTAACCCTCAATATCTTGGTAAATACGCATTTAAATGGAAAACGGGCCTTTATTTGTGATCACCTATATTTCATATCAAAATTCGAAATTTT
Source organism: Phormia regina (assembly GCA_001735545.1). Classification (NCBI taxonomy): domain Eukaryota; kingdom Metazoa; phylum Arthropoda; class Insecta; order Diptera; family Calliphoridae; genus Phormia; species Phormia regina. The sequence goes on along the minus strand of MINK01174300.1, from coordinate 14,586 downwards.
ATATGAAAATTCTAAAAAATGTTTAACCTTCGATATCTTCGTAAATACGCATTTAAATGGAAAACGGGCCTTTATTTGTGATCACCTATATTTCATACCAAAAATTGAAAATTTATAAAAAATCTTTAACCCTCAATATCTTGGTAAATATGCGTTTAAATGGAAAACGGGCCTTTATTTGTGATCACCTATATTTTGTACTGAAATTTTGTGTTTTTTTAGTTTATTTATTATGCTAAATAATATTGCTTTTGACATATTTGTTTATTTCCGTTATATTTTTGTTTGAAAATTAATTTAATTGCTGTTATGGTGTTTTCCCTCTTACTATTCTGCCATTAACATGCAATAAACTAATTTGCTCTATTCACAATAATTTTTCTTTCAAACTTTTAGAAAAGAAAAAAGTTTTTTTGTATTTTATTAAAAAACGCAGCAAAGAAAAAAAAACCGCAAAAGGAGCCAAAGGCAAATTGTACGTAAAATTAATAAAAAAGAAGAAAATATTATAATCTTGATAAAACTGTTTGATACAGATACTTTAGTAAATAATTATAGAAATTATGCAGCTAAAACAAAAGTAAATAAGCAAGCGGAATTGATTAAAGTCTTTTTAAGTTGCTAAGATATAAAAACAAAAACCTTAAAGAAATAATAAACATTTAAACAGCTGTAAATATCCTTTTAAACTGTTAAACTGCAAGAAATATAAAAACCTCATAATAAACTATAAAAATTAATATGAAATGTGAAAAAAATATGAAATATTAAAAGAAATTTATGTATTTTTATGTTGTAAACATCCAGCATAGTCTTTTCGTTTATTTTGTTTTTTTTTTCTGATATTCAACAATTTTAGTTTGTGGTTTGCATAAGAAAAAAATATGTTCCATTAAAATTCTTTTTTTTTTTTTTCTACTTAAAGTAAACTAAAGCCTTATAATGCTCATCAATGTTCATAGTTGTAGTTTATGGTGATATGCTAAATATTTATAAAATTTAGTTTTTTATAAAAGAAGCTGCAGCATCACATGCATTTTAGTGCATTGCAGTGCAGTCAGTCAGTTAGTCAGCCAGGAAGATATTTTTTCCTTTCAGAAAAGACCACACACATGCAGGCAACTATTGGGGAATAATAGCAAAAATTGTAAGAGAAAAAATATATATACGGAGTCTAGAAAAACAAAGGAATGTTTTGTATAAAATGTTTTGCTTAAGGAAACCCATTAGGAAAAACATTTAGGCTGCTAAATTTGGAATTGATTTTTATAAATTTTGCAAGCAATTAAGAACTTTTTTTAATTTCTATTACAATTTCTACTGTTTTTATGTATATTTTTATTCGATTCATTAAGAACCGGTTTATTTTTTGTGCAATGTTTAAAAAAAGAAAGTGATCGTAAAAGCGGGTTTGTTGTTTTATTCGATTATCAAAAACCAGTTTAATTTTATTTGATTATTAAAAATCGGATAAATTTTTATTCAACTTTATTTTTAAAATTCGATTCTAGATTCGATTATTTAAAAACGATTCATTTCTATTCGATTATCAAAGAACGTTTAATTTTAATTTGACAGTAACAAGAACGAAAAGCTTAATATTTGTTTATTTAAAAACGAGTTCAATATTTATTTCTTTCCTTAAAACCGATTATTGTACCCTGCACCACTATAGGTGGGAAGGGTATTATGCGTTTGTGCTGATGTTTGTAACACCCAAAAATATTGGTATAAGACCCACCTTAATTTATACCAATCGGATTAGAATCACTTTCTGAGTCGATTTAACGATATCCGTTCGTCTGTCCGTCGGACGGTCTGTCCGTCCATGTAAACCTTGAAATGAAACTACAGGTCGCAATTTTGAACAAAAATTAATGAAATTTGGCACACTGATTTCTGATAGTTCAAGGACGAAGTCTATTGAAATTGGTTATGATCGGTCCATTATTTTACCTAGACCCCATACAAATGACCTCCGGAGAAGGATTTAACGATCATAAATACCTTAAATACAAATTTCATTAAAATACCAATATTTTAATGAAATTTGGCACATATAAGTTTTATATAAGCTTATATCTGTGTGCCGATTTTCAGAAAGATCGGTTCATAATTGACCATAGCTCCCGTATAAACACTTTTTCAGAAAATCACTTTATCGGGCATAAATCCCATTAAAATGTTAGTATCAAGTTAATATAAGTTAATACAAAGATCGATCCGCCGATTTATATAAATCGATCACTCAAAAGTGAATAAATTTATATAAATCGGCGCAATATTCTGTATTCCTCTGTTTTATTTTACACTTAATATGAATATCAGTCCACATTTGGCTCAAAGTTTAATAAAAGACCCCTGCCCTAATTGTCGGGCTTGACCGACTATATCTTTTTTTCTCGCTTTTTTTATTCGATTCATTATAGATTTAATATTTTCCTTTATCATTCGATTATTTAAAAGTTAATACATTTTTTGCAATTATTTATAAATATTACATTTTATTCGATTACTTACCTACAAGTTAGTTTGTCATATTATTCGATTATATAAAAAATATTGTTTCACCCGATTCCCTAAGAATTTATAGTTTATTCGATTATAGGAATAAGAATGAACTATTGTTGAAAACCATTTTGTATTCGTTCATTAAGATTTAGTTGATTTTTTATTCGAGAACCTTTTAATTTTCATTAAATTCCTCAAAAACATATGATTTTCTTTCAATTTTGGAACGGGTTTATTTGTAAATCGATTTTTTTAATAATTAAAATTCGAACAATTTTGAATGGTTTAGTTTTACATTCTATTATTTATGAATTCTTTATAGTTTTAGTGAATTCTCATATTTCATTTGACCAGTTTTTTTTGTTCACGATTATTTAAAGATCGAATAAATTTTTATTTGATTATTTAATGTTCAATTAAATTTTTATTCGATTATTTAAGAACCGTGTAAACTTGTATTGGATTTTTAAGAAATGTTACATTTATCTTTCTATTCATGAATCTACAAGAACTGATTCATTTATTTTACGTTTCTTTAAGAAGCAATATATTATAAATCGATTCTTTAGGATTCTTTAAATACAGGATAAACTTTGATTCGATTATTTAAAAGCACATTATATTTTTATACTTCATTCTTAAAGAACTTATTCTTATTTGATTTACTGTGTAGCACATATTTTTTTATTCGATTCATTTTTATTATTTTATAAAAAATAGTTTATGTTTTATTTTCTTTGAAAAGAAAATTTAAAAATTGTTATTGTTTTATTCTTTTTATTGAAATTAAAAGCAATATTTTATTTGTCACTTGAATATTTAAAATCATTTCCATTTTCATATAATTTTCCTACTGGGTCTTTTTCATAACAATATTTCTCTCCCTTATTCCATATAGGGAATTTACTTTATTAATTTTCTTATTAAAACTAAAGAAATTTTATACTTAATTTAATGGTACCATAATTTTTCTTATTTTTTTTTTTTTTTTTATTTTTTTTTTTCCAAAATGTGTTTATGTTTTTCTTTAATATTTCACTTTTGTTTTAAAGATTTTTCCTATAAACAAAATGAAGAGGAAAGAAAAAGATCAAACACTGACATTAATAATTGGAATTCGAACACTTTGAAAAAATAAACAAATTCATCTTTATTCTTTTGGAAAAAATAAATTAATTTTGTGGCTGCTAAAGATTTTTCAAACAAAAGTTGTTTATTGAAAAAATAATTGAGAAATTTTTAATCATATCAAATAATTATTTTGAGAAATTAATATAGATCAGTGATTGAGTTAAGTGTTTTAATAGAGACGAAATTTAAGATAAAATTATAGTTAAATTATGTCCACACATTCGAGCATTCAAATATTTAGTTTATACTAAAAAAATTATTTACATTTACCGTTTTAAATTATTATCGAAAGAAGGAAATAAATAAATTTCTTCATAACTATAAATTTAAAATAATTTTATTTCTTTATATTTTCCTGACATTTATTTTAGTTAGTTTCATTATATTTCATTTCTCAATATTTCTTAATATCTCATAATTTACACCTTTAGCATGATTTTTATGATCATTTAATAACTTTATTTTGATTTTATTTAGTCCCAGCAAATAAAAAAATTAATCCGGTTCAATATTTCAGTTAAAAAAGAAAAAAAAAATCCAACTCCTGTTAAAATATTTAAAACATAAAACTGGTCAGAGTTGCTGCTAAAAGCAGCTTAAATTAAATCTCTCTCTTGTTGTAAGTGTTTTTAACTTTGATTATGTGGGTATGTGTATGTGTTTGTGCAGAGGACGACAGATGTTAAAAAATAATTTTTATAGTTAAGATGACAAATTTACAATTTCAGACAAAAAGAAATCTTAACTTAGCTGTCTAAAGTTATGGCGGCTTAATATTGAATTAAAAAAAAAAAAAATAAATAAAAATCAAGAAGTGAGATCTTAATTTTTTTTTTTTTTTTTATTTAAATTTAAAAATGTAATAAATTATTGTATAAACATTTTTTTATGAGTGTGACTTTAAAATTAATTTGCACTTAATGTTAAGATATTGAATCATCGATAATAAGCAACCAAAAAAATAATTAAAGTTTAAAATGTATTTTATAATAAAATTAAATAATTTTTGCAGAGAAACCCAAATGTATGTTAAACTAACAACGGCAACTGAATGTGTATTAATATCCATTTGCAAAATATTTAATTAAAATTTATTTAGTTTCTTATTAAAGTTTTAATAACAAAAGTTTTAAACTTTTTTTTACTAAACTATAATATAAAATTTAATACTTTATATAAGTAGAAATTATAATTACTATTATTATGTAACTATAATTTGCAATTCCTAAGAAATCATTAAGGAATTTGAAAATTCTAATGAATTATGAACTAATACATACTCATAAATACACACATATACATATTATATATACAATGAAACCTTAAAACTATAACTGAACCATTTATTATTAAGAAAACAAGTCAGTCAGCCAGTCAATCAGTCAGTTAGTCAGTCACATTGTGTTTTTAATAATTTTGTAGTTTTCACCTTTTGATTGCCTGCCATCTTTTCAAATATGTACAATGTAGTGTGTTCAGTAGGTGTTTAAATAACATTTGAATATACAACAACAACAATAATAATGAAAATATAAAACTTTTTAACAACAACACCACAACAATTATAAAAACATAAAGGAAATCATTCAAGCCTAAAATACTAAAAGGTTTTTATTTAAAGTTTTGTTTTTTATTAGTTTTTGGTTGAACTTTTTTGAACCCTGCAGTTCTGACTAGTGCAAAAGGTTAAGTAGAAAAATTGAGAGACCTAGAGCAAAAACTGATTAAGAAACAACTTTTAACTGAATTTAATTACAATTGAACTACGAAATTAATTACAACAGAACTAGAAATTAATTAGTTTTGAACTAGTACTGAACTAGAATAAGAATTACTGCACTAGAACTGAAATGTAACTGAACTGCAACTAAAATACAACTAAACTAGTACTGAATTAGAAATGAACTAAAACTAAAAAATGAACTGAACTTGAACTGAATTAGAGCTGAACTAGAACTTAACTAGAACTGAACTAGAACTGAACTGGAACTGAACTAGAACTAAACTAGAACTGATCTAGAACTCATTTAGAACTAAACTATTATTAAAGTAGACGACTACTTTGATATCTTAAAAATTAAAGTGTTGTTAGAGTGCTGGAAGCTTGACAATGGAATATATTACCACTTTAAGTACTGTGGGGTACATTCGAAAATGAGTATGTATTTGTATGAAAAAGAGCACAATAATACTTGACATGTTTCCAACTAAATTAAGATATTAGTTATTTTTGAACTAGAACAACTGCAGAAATGAAAAAATAACAATAATAATAATAACATCCATTTAAATATAAGCACAGTGGCTAATAAAAGTAAAACTACAAATTATTTAAATAAAATACTAAGGGATAATAATGAGCTGACAATTGAAATTTAATTCTTAATTTCTAAATATTTAAAAAACAAAACGGCTCAAATAATTTAAAATTAAAATTCCAACTAATATTTCATGATCAATATTTAAAGGGCTATTTTAGGCCGATGTTATTCGCTACTGCCTAATAAGGAATATCAAACATTTGCTACTGTTTTAGGGGATTTAAAAAGTGGACGTAAAATATGGGCGTGAACCCAGTTATTACATAGCCTTAAACGACCACCGATACTGGTGCTATCTGTTTGTGAAATTTCGTGAAAATTGGTGCAGCCGTTTAGGAGTTACAAAAAGTGGGCGTGGCACCCAACCCAGTTTATACATAACGACCTAAAATGACTAGCGTTTCTGGTACTATCTGTGTGAAAATCGGTTCTGCAAACAACCTTATACCTGATTTTTATTATATATATTTTTGGATTAGGATTAACTGTAAGATAATACTCAATTATTATATATATTTATTTTATTAGTAATCAACTTATATTATCTTTTATTGTAAAAATGACAAGTATAATTTTTTAAACTTTTCCCCTATGTTTAATAAAACTAAACTTTTATCTTTATCTTTAGGTCATCTACTGTAATAATTTGTTTTTCGCTTTTCAGAACTTAACTAACCAACTGACACACACACACACATACACACTCTTACACTTACAAGCAAGGACAGGTCGACTACAATAAGTTCTATTGTTTTTTTTCTAACTAAAAAATTTAGACACAAAAAAATAATAATCAAACAACGCCTTTTTTCGCTTTAATTTCATTTGTTAAACCTGCCGCCAAGTCTAACCCAAATTTAAAAAAAAAAAAAAAATTAAAAAACATACACATGACTACATATGGATACAAATGTATTTTGCAAATATAGACATTAGTTTACAAACACATAGACACTTTCACATTTAAACAACATTTAAAATACTGACAGCAGCAGCAGGACGTCCTTCTAAATAAAACTAATAATTTTAACTTGAAGGGAGAGAAATTGTTGTTGTTGTTGTTTTTTTCTTGCAAAACATTTCAAATTGAGACGCCACAGTTTATTTTAGTTTTTAATTTTTTTGTGTTACCAAAGTGGCATTAGCAAAGGAAAAAAAATGTTGAAAATAAAAATCATCATTCCTCGTTTGTTGTTTCGGTGTCGCTGCCAATTAGTTGACACCAACTATGGTTATGTTTATTTTAAATGTTGCAGCGTCAAACAGAAACAAAATGATTGCAACTAAGTATGAATATAGCGTGCGAATTATGCTTAAATAAGAAATTTAAATCAAACAACAATAACAACAAAAGCAAAAAAAATAAAACAAATTGGTCGTTTTAATGTGCACAATCATAAAATATACACAAATCCTCTTACCTCCAGTAAAAATGGGTAATAATTGCTTAAATAGTTGCCATATCTTTTGCATAGAATATATACGTGATTTATGAACTGAATTAGAAATTAATTAGTCATGAAATGGAACTGAACTAAGACTAAATTAAAGCTGCGCTAAAACTGAACTAGAACTGAACTAGAATTGATCTAAATCTAAACTAGAGCTAAACTTGAACATAATATGAAATAAAATGGAATTTAAGTAGAACCGAAATTAAAGTTAACTAGATTTGAACTAGAAATGTGCTAATACTAAAACTAAACTAGAGTAGAACTAAAATAAAGTTCAACCGAACTAGATTTGAACTAAATATGAGCAAAAAGGGACTAGAACTAGAAATGAGCTAAAATAGAACTGAACTAGAACTCAAGTAGAATCTTGATCTTGATCTAGAACTGAATAAAAGCTCCACTTGAACATAATTTAAAATTAAATAGAGTTTAACTGGAACATAAATTTAACTTAACTAGATTTTAGTTACAAGTTATCGAAAACTAAACTAGAACTAAACAGGAACTGAAACCTAAATTAATTTTATTAATAATCGGAAATATGTGGCATCTCTTTTACCATTTCTTCTTTTATTTGATTTTTTATTTATTTATTTATTTTTTTTTTTTTTGACTGAATAAAGTCTGTTGATGGCTATGAACTAAATAAATAAAATGTGAACAAAAAAATAAATTATTTTGTTTTTCTTTTTGCAAAATACATTTGAATTCGTCATCAAACAAAACCAACAGAAAAACGTCAAGTCAAATCAAAAGTAAATCGTGTTATTGTTGTACTCTAACGTATAATTACCATAAAAATAATATGTGTGAATAAAGCGCCATTTCTTATTGTTGTTGCTGTTGCTGTTGTTGTCATACAAACTACTACCATACTAAAATGCAATATACAAAATACATTAATAAATACTTCGTGAATATATGAAATAATAATGGAATAGAATGAATGCATTTGGAAATATGTATAAATGATGTGTTTTTTTTTATTTCGTTGGTTGGTTGGTTGGTGGTGATGGCTATGGTGGCGTTGGTTGGTGGCTGCGGCGGCGGCGGCTGTGGCAAAGTGCTCGTGCTTGTTTGGGGAAATGTAGTAAAAAAGGTACCAAACACCACATAATAACTTTATTAATACTTTGTTCATAAACACACACACACACACATCTACACACAAATACATCAGAAACCAAAACCATAAACCCAACCAACATTGGTAGAGACAAGAAAAATAATGCAAAAAAAAAAAAATAATAATAAACGGAAAGTTAAAAATACAACATTTTAGCACAGGTAACAATTTTCCAGGAATTATATTATAAGCATACACTCAATTCGATTTATACAAAAATTAACAGAAGAGAAAAAAACAAAATAACACTTTGAGGCGAAACATAAAGACCCAATAGGAAATCGAAAAAACATAAAAGAATCCATTTTATATCTAAAATATTATAAAACATTTTTAATTTATTTCTATCAAAATAAATTGAATTGAAATTTATATTAAATATATTCTTATGTTAATTTTGGGTTTCTATTGGGTTTGATTTTAGATTTAACTCTTGGCCTTTTTTTGTTATGTAGCATTTCTAATGCGATGAAGTTGAATTATAACTCGTACGTTTTAATTTTTTTTTTTTGCTTATTTTTCTTCATATAGATTTGTTCTTTTTTTCATATGATTTTTTTTTTCTCTAACACATGTTTCATGTTGTACTCGTAGGACTGAGAATATGTGAAGAATTAAACCAATACAAATATACTAACAGACAGACAGACAGACAGACAGACAGTAGGACAGACATTCATATATGCACATACACGTATTTTTAGCTCATTTTATTGTTAGTAATTTGCTTTTATCGTGTTGAACAAAAATTCTACATGCCACTTTTGTTGATTAGAGATGGCTGATATCTCCAAAATCCAACATTCAAACAAACACACACACACACACACTCTTTTAAACGAATAATGTTTATGAACTAATAAATGAAGCAGCCAACAAACAAACACTTTATCGCAAATAAAAAAAAAAAAAGATTCAAAAATTTGTAGTTCTTTTTAAGTTTTGCCTACGATTATATTCTTTTAATGTCTTAATTAAATGTGAATTTTTTAGATTTTTATTTAAGCGAAAGCAGCAGTTACGTTTGATCTTGTAGTGTGGCCAAATAAGATAAGACATTTGTTGAATTCACTTAAAGACAATGTAATCGTACAAAACAGACATTTGGAGTGTGTCTAGTATTCGTTTATACACTTAATTCCAAAGATTAAGAAAGAAATTGAATAAACATTTCATATTTATAAAAATTATTGTTAAAATATTCGAATTATCTTTATGATTCGATCAAGAAATCATTTTATTTACAAATTCTAAATCAAGAGTGAAATAATTTAACAAATTTTTCCTAAAAAAGTTTTACACCAGTCATAGTTATGTTTAAATTGATTTCTAGCTTTGTTCAGTTTGTCTTAGTTCTAGTTTAAGTTTAGTTTAGTTCAAGTTCAGTTCTAGTTGAAGTCTAATTCAGTTCTAGTTCAGTTCAAGTTAAATTCTAGTTCAGTTCTAGTTGAAGTCTAGTTCAGTTCTAGTTCAAGTTAAATTCTAATTTAGTTCTAGTTGAAGTCTAATTCAGTTCAAGTTAAATTCTAGTTCAGTTCTAGTTGAAGTTTAATTCAGTTCTAGTTCAGTTCAAGTTAAATTCTAGTTCAGTTCTAGTTAAAGTCTAGTTCAGTTCTAGTTCAAGTTAAATTCTAATTCAGTTCTAGTTAAATTCTAGTTCAGTTCAAGTTAAATTCTAGTTCAGTTCTAGTTGAAGTCTAATTCAGTTTTAGTTCAGTTCAAGTTATATTCTCGTTCAGTTCTAGTTCTATTTAAATTCTAGTTTAGTTATATTGCAAATGAGTTCTACTTTAGTTATAAATGCGTACCAGTTGTGTTCAGTGCGATTTATGTATTTTTTAACACTTCTAGTTCAGTTCGATTTTAAGTTTAAGTCTAGTTCAGTTCAAGTTTAGTTTTGGTTTTTTTCTAGTTCAGTTCTAGGTCAGTTCTAGATTAGTTGCATTGTAAATAGATTCTAGTTTAGTTATAAATCAATACCAGTTGAGTTCAGTGNNATTTTAAGTTTAAGTCTAGTTCAGTTCAAGTTTAGTTTTGGTTTTTTTCTAGTTCAGTTCTTGGTCAATTCTAGTTTAGTTGCATTGTAAATAGATTCTAGTTTAGTTATAAATCAATACCAGTTGAGTTCAGTGCGATTTATATATATTTTTTTAACTTTGTTTAATTTTTTAGCCAAGTTTTATTAATTTTATACTACTATTTTCTTTTGGAAGGCTGGAGGATGTCTTACATGTTCTGGTTATAAATACATTAATCACCAGTTGTGATTATTCTCATGTTCCCCTTTTTTTGTTGTCGTCTTATTTGTAGGTTATGAACAAGATAACCTCCTCTTGGCATTAGTTTTAGCATCAGTTTTATTTTTTTGTTCCTGTACATTTAAGTTTTTAATGTCCTACAGCATGTTAACATAAATTAATTTATAGTAGACATTCATTTTCAATACTTTTTTGTTTATCCATTCATAGCCTTTAAAATGCAACTAACTAATATTTTTTTCTTTGTTAATTTCTTTCCCATTTTATTCCTTTTTTTTATTTAAAATCAAAGTAGGCGGAAAATCTAAACAATTTTAATTTGTGCAATTTTTCTTATTAATACAATATTGGGAACTCCTGTTTCCCCTATAAGATGCGAAGTTGTTGTTTTTTTTTTTTTTAATTTAACTTGTTAAGACGCGTATGTTGCATGTTGCCATTTAAAACACTGCATCATATTGCATCAAGAAGAAGAAACAAAAAAAAACATAACATTTAAACACAAAATGTGCAACCATCCATTTAGTTAGTCAGTCAGCAGTCACTTTGTAGCTTAAATAAATTCAATTGAAAAGTTTTTTTGAACGAAATATTGCAACACTCTTTAAAATAAAAGGAGGCTAAAAAAATGTGCATGTCTATTTGCAATTATGAAATATAAATGAATTTCAGTACAACCTTATTAAATAGTTGGAGTTTTTTTTTTTTATTTTTTTAATGTTTTTAAATAGACAAATGTTTAGATTATGAAATAATAACAAAAATATAAAATTAAAAATCCCGACAATTTTAAACGTTTTTCGCACGTTTTTTACACAAAAAATTTACTATAAACATTTGAAATTATAAGAAGATTTCAAAACGTGCTAGTAGACTCTTTTTCTTTTGTACTAAAAGAAAAAAAAAAAAGAAGATAAACAATTTTATTTTATAAATTTTTAAACGATTTACGATTTCATTTCGTAGTCATAACAAATTGTGATGAATGAAAACAATTTAAAAATTATGTTTGCGCAAAATTATTATAGTTAAATTGTTTGGTATGTGCTAAGAGATGTTTAGGTTTGAAAATAATTTAAAATTTTGCTGAGAAAGAAAAAAAAATTAATGCTATTGTTGTGTAAATTTTTTTTTTTACTTCAAAATGGGGGAAGATTTTAAATGAAATATAATTGAATTAGAACTAAACTAGAACTGAAGTAGACAAAAAATGAAGCAAAAATAAATTAAAACTGGAACCATAATCAAACTAATTTTTATATAGACAAAGTTCCCTTTCTAGGAGCTTTATTCATAAAACATATTTTCACTATTTCTTTCCCTGCATTCCAATATATTTTCCTTTGCAAAAATTAAACACCTTTGAAAAAATTAAAAGGATGTTTTTTTTTCTTTTATAAAAATTAATTTCAGATATTTTCCCCCTTTTTTTATTTGAATGTTTTTGCTTTCAAACCTACCAAACCAACCATTCAATTTATTATATTGATTATAAAGATAAGCGACAGATTTTTCAATTATTTCTGCAGTTATTTTTTCGTGTATCTCTTCTGTTTTTATAGACTCATATGAGAAACATTTGAAATCTACCAGTTGCATAGAAAATAAAAAAATATAAAAAAGTGCAACAGTTGCATATAAAAAAAGCGGCAAACAACTGGCCTTTAACATACATTCCTTATAGTTCTTTAGATATATATTTTCCTGCAAAAAATGTTGGCATTAAAAAAAAAAAATAAATTGTTAACAAAAAAATACTATTGCTATTTCTGCATTAGCACTACCTACTGCAAGTGAGAACAGTGGTTTCAAAATGTAATATTAGGATTTATAAGCGAAAGTTTTCTTACTTGCTACGAAGTCGTTAAATTATTGGACTTAATTTCTTATGAACTATTGTTGGGTTTATCAAGAATAATATTTTATTTTTGAAATAAAATTTCAAATTTATTTTCCCTTTCAAACTACTGTCTTAATATTTCTAGTTTTCCACTCTCTATGAGGTTGCTGGCTAAGCTGGAAATATGATAAATCGCCATCAGTGATTGTAGCGATAAATTATTTTTCGATCGATTGTATAAAACGATAAAACAAAAAGCCGCCTCTTTCTACGAGAGTTTGCTAAAGAAATCAATTTAACTTGTTTTTTTTTTAATTTTTAATAGAAAATAAGTTTTTCTGTGTAAATTGAAAAGTGAAACTATTTTTTCCACAAATAAATAAAATTAATAAAATTCAATTCAACTGAATGAAATACATTTATAACACAACAAATGAAAAAAGAACTTGGGTGTTATTCTTTATTGTCTTCTTCTTTTTCTCACTTACCTATTGATCCATCTAATGAATAGGCATTACGTTGCCATGCCCAAGTACATAGATCACAGGTTGTTAAACCATCCGCTGCCACGCTCTCGTCCAAAAATGGTGGCCTCGGTGGCGGTGGTACAAAACGTCCATTCCAAAGACCATTTTCGCTGGCATCAAAAGCCAATGGCGATTCAAATGTATCTTCTTCGATGGCATTTAACCAAAAGTCATCGTCATCATTGTTGGCAGGTAAAAAACTATTGCTAATACTATTAATACTACCACCAGTGCTGCTACCGCTATTTGCTATACTTTCAATTACTCCCGTTGCTGCTTCATTTATTGCTGCTGTTGCTAAAAAATCAGCCGATATCGTTGGATCGTATGGTGATAACAATTGATTGTTGCCATTGATTGCAGGTGTTGGGGTTGGTTGAGCGTAATTATGTTGCTGATGATTGTTGTTGTTGTTGCTAATGCTGCTGTGATGTAGTGACGGTTGTTGATTGTGATTTGTTAATGAGTCTAAGCGTGAATTTGGAAATGCTGTTCGTACTGTGGTTGTGGCACCCAGAAAAATGTCATCTGTTATGGGTCCTGGTAGGCGGGGAAACATTGTTTAATGTTCTCAACACTTAAACGGAGGGGCAGGTGATTTTAAATATTATAAAATATTAATTTATAATCTCAACTAGACGTGAGTGCTGTTAGTGGTAACATAAATTTAAATTCTGAAAAGAGAAGAATACATTTAAATTTAAATTAGATTGGGTAAAATAAGAATTAGGAAATACTTTTCTATAACGAAACTAGAATTCAAGAACTTGTCTAAAACTGTACTAGAACTGAACTAGAACTGAAGTAGAACTGAACTCAGTTCTTCTTCAGTTGAACTACAACTGAACTAGAACTGAACTAGAACTGAACTAGAACTGAACTAGAACTGAACTAGAACTGAACTAGAACTGAACTAGAACTGAACTAGAACTGAACTAGAACTGAACTAGAACTGAACTAGAACTGAACTAGAACTGAAATAGAACTGAACTAGAACTGAACTAGAACTGAACTAGAACTGAACTAGAACTGAACTAGAACTGAACTAGAACTAAACTAGAACTGAACTAGAACTGATCTAAAACTTAACTAGAGCTAAAACTAAAAAGGTGTGAATAATTTAAACAAATTTTCACTTAAAAAGTATTTTTTTTTTTATAAAAAGTAAAATTTTTGTAAATTCTATTATGAAAAATTAAACAAAATTATTAAACATTAACTAGAACTGAACGATAGAATTGGACAAGAACTGAAATAGAATTGAATTAGAACTGAACTAGAACTGAAATAGAACTGAACTAGAACTGAACTAGAACTGAACTTAAACTGAACTAGAACTGAACTAGAACTGAACTAGAACTGAACTAGAACTGAACTAGAACTGAACTAGAACTGAACTAGAACTGAACTAGAACTGA
>MINK01174299.1:0-19042 GCA_001735545.1 Phormia regina | reverse complement strand
ATATATTAAGGCTTTTGTAAAGAAGCTAAAAAAATATATTAAAATTTAGAATCAATAGGGAGTGTTCTTTCAAAGGCTGTTAAATCAAAGCACAGCTAATTATTGTTAATCAAAGAATACTAAGAAGAGAAGGCTTGTCAATATACCTAATTCTGTGTTCCAAAAAAAAAAAACCAACTTTAATATTGTGTTAGTCAAATTTTATTTATATGTTTATAATGTATGCCAAACGGTAGCAAAGTATGTAAAAAAGTATAATTTTTAATTATATAAGGTGAATAAAATTTCACTAGCTCATAGGGCTACATAAAATTTTGACAATAGAATTGACAAATATGAAAGTCGTAAAATAAATAACAAATTTAAATAATTTAAAATTGTTTGAGATTTTTTATGTTTAATTTATAAAATTATAGTTTTTACTTTAAAACAAATTTTTTTTTAAATATATTGATTTTATCTAATGTTTTGCGAAATTTTCTTAACTATTTTGTCAAAATTTATCACGGGAAAATGTTTTCATTTGGCACATTAAAATTGTAAAATTTGTTCACCATAGGAAAATTTAAAATTTCCACAGAACTTTGCTACTGTTTAGCACACACTCTTAGTGCTGAAATCACTTTCACCACATATCATAATAATACTTAGTAGCACAAAAGAGTAATAATAGATTATTATCACAATTTTCCTCTTTTGCTGCAGGTTATATCCACAAATAGTAATATACATATTTACATTTATGTTTTTGTTGATATATGTGAAAATAATTTAAAATTATTTTAAATTCTGTTTTATTTTCAATATCAAAAGAAGCAACTGTTCGTTCAAATTAAATTTCAACATAAAAAAAAAAGAATGTCAAACATAAAATAAAAAAATTTAATAAATGTTCATGAAAAAATAATAAAAAAAAATCGTGTGCTGGTGAGAAAATGTGACGCGTGTGTAATTTTCCTTAAATATTAAGGGAACAATTGATTTATTTTGTGTTGTTTCTCCCTCTCACAATTGTGTTGAATTCACACATAACTTGTATGTTAGGAGAGAGAAATGTTGTTGTTGTTAATTTTATCTTCTACTATTATTTCTTCATGAATAAGAAAGAAATGCATAAATATGAAATCAAATATACCATATAAGAGAACCATATAAACTTCAGTAAAATAGCACGCAATTTGGAGTTATAACATGGTGGAGAACCCAGTGTTGCCACCAATAATGTTACTAACTACACATATCCTATGAACAAATTACACATCTGAAGAAAAATTACACATGATTTTTTTCTTAATAGAAGAGATAACAATTGAATATAACATTAGAAATATTTTTCCCCTTAAAAACTTTGTAGCAGTTACTTCGGATTTATATTGAAACTCAATACCGATTTCCACATATTATTTCACGAAAATGTTTAACATATGTTTCCTAATAATAGTATTTTGAAATTTGCTGTTTTTAGATCGCCTAAGGGATCATATTGTTCTAATATTACTAGGGAGAAAATATTTTATAAGCTCCAGCCTTCGACGCTATTAAATGACAGGTGCATTTATTAAACTAGATCTGGATTTAGTTCTTTTAGTACTTTCGGTACTCATTTGTCAGTTATCAAAAATGTCACTAGATTGTATATTTCTGTATTTTTAATAAAAGAAAATTTGGCGTTCAGATGATAAAATTAACTTTTAAGCCTCAGTGACTGAAAGTTAAAATTACACATGAAACAGATTACTCATAGGCTACACATGCAAATAAAAATTACACACATGAAGTGGCAACACTGGGATAATCATAAAACATTAGAGTAGCGATAGCTAAAACCCAAGCTCGAGTGCTTTTTTTTTTTCTCTTTTTTATACTCTTGAAATGAATAAAAAACACACAATTCAAGTCATTCAACCAAGCAGGTTGTGTTACGCTTGTTTATTGAGATGCACTCATAAGAAATGTTTGATGTCTAGAAGGAATATTCTAAAGTTTTCTGTTTACCAAAAATATGATTTTTATTTCTAACTTAGAAAAAATACTATAATATTTTTGCTAAAAAATAATGATTATAATTTACTAGAATTAATTTTCGTTCATATTTTATTATAAACCAAAAATCAAAATTTGAAATAATCGTTCGTGTTAAGTTAAATTCAATATTATACGATACTTTTTAATAAAAAAATAGCGTTGCGATCCTGGTTGTAACTACTATTCATATTCTAAACTGGAAACGTTTATTTCCATTTACAAGTCTTGAATTCCTGAAGAATCTTTCAAATTGAAATTACTACAAAAATTAAGTTATTTTTTGTTTGGTGAAAATTTCATAGTGGAAGAGTAAAACAAAACATACACTAACATAATTGTGAATGTATTAGTGTGGCAATCACAGCATCAGAGCCTTACCATTAAATTTATTAAAACTGAATCACAACAACACAGTGACAATACAGAATAACAACAAAACAGTGACATTTACTTATTACTATGATCATTATTTTAGCCTTAATTTAAGGTTAGCTTTTTTTCCGTTAGGAAAAAAGCTCTTAATCGTGTTTCAAAAATTAATTGAAAAAGTCTTTTATGTCTTAAGGTCCGTGGGAAATTATAGAAAATTATTAGGAACATTTAAAACCATGATACGCCATTTTTTTGTGGTAGATTTACATTAATTTACACTTATACATAAAAACAATGCACAGTGGGACAAAATCGACATTTTTTGGAAATAAACCTGTAACTTCTGATTGGCTGGTTGGATTTGCTTAAAATTTGTTATAGGCGTAGTAGAGAAGTGTTCAATGTTAACATACCCCCAAAGGGGCTTGGCTTAAAGTTGGGTACATCTGACATACAATATTTTTTATCGTGTTTCACTTCCAATTTTTTTGTTTCTCTTTCGATTTCAAATATTTTTATACATTATAGGGACCAATAAGAACTACAAAAATATGATTGCATGTCTTATTTATCTCTTATAGTTTTTGAGTTATTTGCGTTTGAATTTTTAAGAACCTCAATTTTAGTATTTCTGACCTATTTTATTTCATTTTACTTTAGCTAATTAAAGAACAAAATTATCTATTGAATAAAAAATGTCAAATCGATATCTTGAATTTGAAAATTGCTAAAATTACGACCTTTTGGGTTTTTTTTTTTTTGCGAATAAGTATCTACATTTTTTTTCTAAAAATAAAATTTTCTTTAACAACATATGGGTATATTCACAGAAAATTTTAGTCGTGTTTTTGGGAATTGTGGGATTTCTTTTACGAAAATCTTAAAATTTTCGCTTTCTCATTTTATACGATAAAGTTTACATCCACCGTAAACAGATAAAATATTTAGAGTTTCTCAAAAATCCACTTTTTTACAAAAATTTTACTTTAATTTCAAAAATCAGAAAAAGTCTAAACTCGATTTTTTTGGTCTAAATTACTTTGCTTTGCTGATATAATTCTTCGTTGTATAAGTCAAGGGTTAATGCCTATTTTTTATCAATGTGCTGAATTATTGGGATTGCAAACAGGTTTTATTGAAATATATTAAAGTTGGCATGTTTTTAAAACATGGGGGTAATTTTGACCCCAAGGCCGTTTAAGGGCTAATTTAATTTTTTCATCATCATTGTAAATATCGGTTGTTAATAAATAAATTTCTTAGAGTTGAATTGGAGCCGAACGAAGAGAAACCAAAGAAGAATGAAACGCATCCTATATATTCTTTGCGATACTTACTGAATCGCAGATTAACTATAGAGGAACCCCTCAAGAGAAAGGGGCCTGTACAATGCGGCAATTGCCAAGAGTTCGGTCACACTAAAAATGATTGCACCCTACGAACGGTTTGGGTGCAATTAGAATAATTAGAAATCGAATACGACATTATGCCCTAGATGAATTCTCAAAACATTACTTGCAGGCAACATCTATTCACCTTGAATGTTTCTCAGGTGGTTTAGATCGTTTCCTGGCATTTGGCGATTATAATGCAAAACACACGTACTGGGGTTCAAAATTAATGAATCCTAGAGGTCAACAGCTTTATAAAGTACTACATGATCGCAAAAATGGCATTGATTTCGTGTCCCCTGGACATCCAACGTATTGGCCGGCTGATCCTAAAAAAATTCTTGACCTCATAGACTTTGACATATCTAAAAATATAAACCGAAATTTAATAACTGCTGAAATTTCTTATGATTTAACTTCTGATCATTGGAAGGACTAACTTACGAAATTATAATACGAATAGATTCTGTTCTATTGAAATATATAAAAATACATAAGTATTTTTCAGTGAGGAAGATTTTCAGTGTGAGGAAAATATTAATGAATGCGTCCGAGATTTTACGTCATTACTTATATCAGCAATGGGACATTCTAATAGTTAAAATTTTATAAAAGTCGATAAGATTACTTCAATACTGCAATTGAAAAACTCCTCCGTGAATAAAAGAAAATTCAGAAGGCAACAAACTAGATCACCAACTGCAAAGCTGAGGCTGTCCATAGCCAGCAAAAAGTTTAAAAGAAACCTTCAATTAGAAAGGGGTCGCCAAAGTAGAAAATATATTGAAAAGAGAGTCACAAAATCCTTTAAGGAAGGCTGACGGTACCTGGATCCGTAGTGCATAAGATAAGGCCAATTTATTTGCATGCTACTTAAGCACAGTCTTTCAACCCAATCCCCAAACAAATTGCTGGAGTCCTATCTATCTGATCGTATTTTTAGGCTAAAGTATAATGACTTACAGAAGAATTTGAAATAAAAGCCAGTGTTCTTGGACCTACCCTATATTTAATCTACAACTCTGATGATGAACAGACTATTTCAACATTTACTGATGATACTGCAATACTCAGTTCTCATAGCATCTAGCCAAATAGATATTTATCTCCGACGTGTGGAGACATGGTTGAAAAACTGGCGTATTCGCGTAATTGAAGTGAAAAGTAACCATGTTACATTCACAAAGAGAAGAGGAAATTTTCCTCCAGTTACACAGTCAAACAATGTTACATACCTTGGTATTCACTTAGATAGGCGACTTACTTGGCGTCTTAAGTTAAAAGCTTAGACTTTGCGAATTAATTCTGCATCATGTTGTGAAGACTTTCAACATTTAAAGGCGTATGTTCACCCCTCAATCGATTACAAAATTTGGTATAGAAATTGAATCTTGTTGTAATGTGCACACTACACGTTGACTATTTAATAGTCAACGTATTAAATAGTCCCAAAGTTGGGGTAATAAGTGCAAATATTTTTCAAAAAGTCAGATTTTCGTGATGCGTGAACTTATATTTTAGTTGTAATATAATATATGGAATAACATCCAATTTTTCTTAATACAATTAAAACATATTTTATTTTTAATAAGTTCTTATTCACAGTTTGTTAAACTTTTTAAATGTTAAATATGACCGATTACACTTTTGATAATGGTTTTATATAATCTTATGGAAGGTGTCAAACAAATATAGAAGGCATTAAAGCGGGTTTGAAAAAAATCCTTTATTATTGTAAAATATAAGTTGTAAAAACATAATATATTTACATTTTTATCAAGCAATATAAAAATATATATTGAAAAATAAAAGTAATTAGCATTAGAAAACATTTATTCTCAAAAATAACTATTATGAGGCAACGTAAAAAAGTTTTTAAAAAAATAAAAATTTTGAACAACAGAAAAAAATATATTTTAATAGTAATTGTTATCAAGACACATAAAAAATATGTTTGAAAAATAAACGTTATTGAGCAATAGAAAATTGTGTTTTACAAAAATAACATTTATGAAATAACATAAAAAATATTAAGGATTAATTGGCGAACAACATTGCCTAAGTCAATACATTATCTACTTATTATTAATAACTAGTTAAGTAATATTTACTAAGAGGTGTAATAATTTGATCATTAATTTCGACATATGTAAATGTAAAGGTTGTCATATTATACATCAATGTATAGGAATGTATGTCTTCCTTTCAAAAGAATATACAATTATTTATAATAAAAAAATTAGTTGTATATTTTTTGCTAAAATGCGCCGAGAGAGTGTAAAATTGGTTTTTGTGCAAATTATTCAATTTTAAATTTGGAATAACATTTTTGTTGGCTAATATTTTTAAAAGAGATATTGTATTTTGTATCTAAAAATTTTGTATATTTTTTTTACCCAATTTTATTATGGTTATTAATAAAATAAAGAATATTTTCAAAAAACCGAGTGAAATTTGTACCCGCTATAGCGAAAAACTTTACCAAGATAGGTCAAAAATATTTTTTTTTATCTTTGAAGCACAATATCTCTTAAACTAAAAGAGATTTGGTATATCTCGACTAGCAGAATCCACTCTTATAAAAATCGTTTAAATCGGAAAAATAAAAGCGAGTCTGATGATAATTTTGTAATTGCTCTGGGGCCAAACTACAAGGTCACGAAACTATCCAAAAAGTAAATTTTTAAATTAAATTTGTGGGCCATCAGAATAGGTTCAACAATATTAAATTAAATAGCAAGATGTATGGATTAATATTATACTTTTTTTGTTTTACTGTATTATTAGGAAATTACAAATACTGAAAATAGAGTTTTATATACGAAATTTAACCGAAAAAAAAATTTATTTAGAAGGGTCTTATAAAAATGTTTGTCTAACAAAGAAAGTTTGCTCCAACTTTTCCAATATTTTCAAATAACGATATTTTGTTCTCGTATTGTCTGTCCGACTCATAAATATCACCTGGCAGCACAGAAAAAAGTAAAAATCGACTTCAATTACGAAATTGTTTATATTAATTATATTAATTGTTTTTATTTATACAACTTTTTCTTAAATAGATAAAATAAACAGAAAATTTTTGAAAATTTAATACAAATATTAAATTTTTTCTTAGATTTTTAAGAACTTTCAATTCATTACAAATGTAATTTTAAACCAATAAAATTATATCAATAAATAATATAGTTAAATTCCAATGATATCCACTTCGAAATGATAAAATTTTGACTTCGTATTCATTGTTTTACCTTTCCTGTGGTGTAAATAGGAGCATGGTCGAGCTAGAATGTCCATGGAATGAATTCAACTAGTGCGTAACATGTAAAAAGTATATTTTTTGTCTTATAACAGTTTAATGGGAGACATAATTCTCAAATAATAAACATAATATCTGTAGCTATTGGACACAATAGAAAAATGTTTAATTCTATTTTCACGAGTAAAGGGGTGTAAGATCCCGTTATTCTTTAAGAATCTATTCAGATTTTTTTTAAAGAAAATCCATTAAAAAAATCATACATTACTGAATTTAAAACTTTAGAAAACAATATGAAAAAATATAACTATATAACTATATCATAATGATGACGGGCAGTGTATTAAAAAATTCCGAGTTCAATTGTGACGGTCATGATAGACAGATGTGTAACGGAGATGAATCTATTATTGTTAATTCATCGTTCGATATTTTCTTTTACGCATTTTTTATATTGTGTTTAATTTTTGCATATCACATTGTTTTTGCCTTAAAACAAACAAACAAAATATAATAAACATAGAGAAATAGACTCTTAACTCTCTTAAAAAGAGAAATATACTCTTTTAAATAAAATCATAAAATGAGTAATCAGATACTCTAAGTTCAAAACTAAATAGTGTAAATAAATCGTATTCAAATAGAAAACCCACATCAGAAATTGATAAAAAAAAGAAGAAGTGATTTAGAAATATACCCAATGCGAAACATCTAAAATATAACTATTGGTCTATTCTTGACAAAGACAATAAAGATCTATTACAAAAATTTGAAACGCATGTTCAAGAAAAAAAGAGACCTTCATCATCCAACAATGTAATTTTTAATTTAATTAAAGATGGTCTTAATATTACGAATTTCAAAATAAGGGAATTTAACAAAAACAAACTATCATAATATACATCAACAGCTGATGATTACTTTAGAATTAAAGTATATTTAGAGAAAACAGAAAACAAAATTTTATTCGTTTACCCAAAGATATGAAAACAAAATCTTATTTATTAAAAGGCCTAAACGCCAATATTGAACCCAAAGAAATATTAGATGAATTAAATACATTCGAAAATTAAAATCTTAGATTTTTAAAAGTAAGCCCATTTACAACAAAAAAATCAATCAATTCAGGATCTACTTTACCAATATATTTGGTCCAGATTAGTGAAGGAAGCAAAATAAAAGATTTAAAAGCTATTGATAAACTTTTATATAGATGTGTCCGATGGGAAGGTCTCAAAAAACCTGAAATAACTCAATGTAGAAATTGTCAACGCTTTTTCCATAGTGCTGCTGTTTCTTGGCTCGAAGATGCGTTAAATGTGACAAAAACCATGACATCGCAAAGTGCGACCTTAAGGATGTTCCGATTAACGAGAAAGAAAAATTATTCTGTGTTTTATGCAATAAATATAAGGCATTGCTACATAGGTTTCGTGCTAAACAACAAACCTTATATCAAAATCGCACAAACAGTACCACCGTTTATACGGACAGTAAAATAAGTTTTGCTAATATAGTAAAAAAACAACCCACAAATGGACAACATAATCAGCTCAATTGGAAATGTTCTGGAACAGCTTAATAACTCAGTTTAAAATTTCAGCAACTAATAAATAAATTTAAACAAACAACTTCAAATACAAACATCTAGAATAGACACAATTTTTTCAATGCTAGAATCTTAAGATATTATGATGGCTAAAACAATTATAAAAACTCTTAATATTATTCATATAAATGTTAATTCAATAATAAAATTGAGTAGACGCTTTGATCTAAGTATATTTTTGAATAAATATAATACCGATATTGTTTTACTTAATAAAACAAAACTTAATTATAAATACAAATTACATTTTGAAAATTATTCTTCAACAACAATGTTATAAGTAAATTTGAACTTTGGGAAACCTGCATTATAAAAATACCTTTATTTAGAAACAAAATGTTATTTATTATATCCGCAATTATTTTCCATCAGGAAAAAATTGTAACACTTTTAAACCAGAATTACTATAATTATTTCCATCTTTAAAATTAGAAAATTCAAATAATTAGTACATTTTAGCCGGTGATCTAAATTGCAAGTATAGTGATTGGGGTAACGAAGGAATGGCTTTCAAGTTATGAGATGATGTTCAAATGTAAATTATATTCTTCTAATACTCCTTCATACCCTTGTTGTAACTCTTACTTAGACCTTTGTTTAGCCGACTTTCGATTAACCATTCACAAATTAAATAATTGTTGAAATTAAATAATTCGTTGAAATGTCTTGAGACACTCAATCATGATAGTGATCATAATGCAATAAAATAGAAATCTTGAATGTAGAAAGTGATTGCCCACTAATTTTTTCAAAGCAATATCCAATTCAAAATTCAATTTTAATAAGATTAATTAGAAAAAGTTTAGAAATTGTACGAGTTCTAACTTTAGAAATAATGAAATAATTCCAAATGATAGAAACCTATCAAATTCAGAAATATATTTTTATCTATGTCAGTTAAATCAGTATATTCATAATTCAATGAAAATCGCAATTCCCAAAATTTATGATTATAATCCAATTAAGAAATTCACTAATACGACTATAAGAAAACAACAGGCCGAAAAAAGCAAAATGTTAACAATAATAAAGAGGCACAAGAGAATGGAAATATTTTTAACACAAACAGATTTAAATTTATTAAAATGTAAATTAAAACTAGTCTTCAAATATGTTCAAAGACACTAAAAAGCAATTTAAAAGTACTCAACCTTTAAACATAGATATTATAAAAATACCGATAGATAACGTAATGTTAATCAGGAATGCAGGCTAAAACTCAAATTTGCTAGAAAAGGATGCAAATAACGAAAACTATTTAATAACTGACGACAATCTGAAATTAAATACAATTGGATCTTTCATAGAATCAATTCACTCTCATAAAGAGATCGATACCGATAATGACGTACCTGTCAGAGTTGCAAATTGCTTCAGTAGATTTTTGGAAACAAAAAATCAGTATGAATTCAACAAATCAATTATTACTACATTTACTAATTCAATAAATTATTAAAGAATATTGTACTCTTTTCAACAACATGCTCAATAATTCATACTTCCCCCATAGATGGAAAAAAGCTAAAGTTATTGTAATAAAAAAATAAATAAATAAATAAATAAATAAATAAATAAATAAATAAATAAAGACACTAGTAATCCAAAAAATTTACGTGCAATTAGTTTACTTCCCAATATAAGTAAAATTTCTGAAGCTTGTTTAAGCGAAAATATAAGGAAGGAATGCAAGGATAAAAATTTAATTAATGACAGACAGTTTGGATTTAAATACAGACACTCTACAACCCATGCAATACATATGCTGGTTTCAAACATACATTGGAATTTGAATAAGACTTTTGATACATCAGGATTCCCGGATTAATCTATAAGCTTTTAGACTATTAGACTAATTTTTTTTTATTAATTCTTCATTTACATAACCGAGCCCATTGAGGCCTTATATGGCTAATCAAAGCTGCTAAAAATAATAACAATTTCAATAAAAAGTAAAAAATAAAGTAAATGTAAAATAACAAAAATTTATTAACTGTACACGACAGTTTGGATTTAATACAGACAACCCATGCAATACATATGCTGGTTTCAAACATACATTGGAATTTGAATAAGACTTTTGTCACTGAAGCTTGTTTAATAGATTTCGAAAAAGCCTTTGATAACATCAGGATTCCCGGATTAATCTATAAGCTTTTAGACTATAATTTCTCTATTCATTTAATATTTTTAATTTATAATATGTTAAGCAATAAATCTTTTCAAATTAGTGTTGGCAAAATGCTAAGTTCAAAAGAATTTATTATTGTTAATGGTCTTCAGAAAGGCACTGTAACTTATTGGTTTTGCCGATGATATTATTGTTTACCACTCTGATAGTAAAATTAGTAAAATCAATGAAAAAATTCAATTATACTTTCATAAAATAGAAAAATACTCTAAAGATTAGCAGATAAAAATTAACATAGATAAATGCGAAACAATTCTTTTCCGCCCTCCAGTGGGAAAATGTAATAATGATGTATGACATAACTGGAAATCTAGTAATAATGTTAGTATTCCAAATAAAAAAAAAACTGTGACATACTTAGGTGTACACCTAGATAAGTTCTTATATTTTAACAAATATATTAATAATCAATTAAAAAAGCCAGAAGTGCTTTCTTTTTATATAACTAATTTTATTTGAAAGAAAATGTTTAAGGAGTTGTACCTCTCTTTACAGGTCAGCAATTAGCAATTACAAAAAATATATTTCAAATAGAAAATTATATAATTATATTATATATATATATTATATAATTAGCAGAATTGATAATTTTTTTTATTAATTCTTCATTTACATAACCGAGCCCATCTGAGGCCCTGTATGCTAATCAAGCTGCTAAAAATAAATTAACATTTCAATAAAATAGTAACATAATAAATGTACAAATAACAAAATGAATAATTTATAACTAAACATCTAATATAATTATAGAAATATGTAATTAAACTGAGATTCAATCAATTTAACCTAGAGCATGGCATCATATAATAAAATTATTTAACACATTAGAATTTTAAAAAAATTGTGCTTCTACAAAATATCCATTTGGTTCTTGAGACTGTTCCACCAATTCAATTGATATTCTATTTAAAAACCGAACCGATAAGAAATTTCTTAGTTCAATAGGCAAGGAAAGTTCCAAATCCTTGAGACTCTGTACCTGAAAATGATTTTACCAAATGTATTCAATCGTCTAAATAGAGAAATATCTGTGGATTTCTCGTTGAGCGGGAAAAGAAATTTTCCACATAATATTCCGCGACAACCTCTTAAGACAGACTTTATAAAAAAAAAAAAATAGTACAGAGCCAATATTAATACACTACAACAAAAAGCATTCAAGAAAATTCTACAGTATATGTTGAGATATATTGATCTCGCCTTTTCAAAACAAAATGTACGCAATTCTGCCTATTAATATGATCTAATTTCCCCAGTGATTGTAACACCAGCACTAACAATAACTTACGTGCACAAGTATAACTTACTGCCAGGATCAGATACTGTCAGAGCACCTTCTCTTCTAACAGGTAACAAATACTTTAATCAATATAAATCGTCTTCAACAGAAACAAACACTACGAGAGATAAAAAATCAAATAAATGTGGTAAAAATTTAGTAAAATCTGTCATTATAAAACAATACATTTCATCTTACCAACAACTTCTACAGGAACTTCCTCAATCTGAATCTAAACGTCTCATAGTATTCAAAACCCAAACCCATCAACTCTTTTGTTACGGATTCATACGAAACCATTGTCTGAAGCCATGACAATCTTATGAACATAATATCTACATACTTTTTCCAAACACATCTAAAAAATCAGCATCAGTGTAACAAGCAAACTGTACATCATCTGCATAAACAAACAGAAAACAAGAAATTCCATCAACTTTAAGCAAAAGGTCATTGATGTAAAGCATAAATAATACATATTGGTATCTATCACTGAGGTAAGATCGAATCAAACTACACGAGGAATAGGAAAAACCAAAATTATACACCATTTCTTTTTCTGGATAAAAACGGATATATCCAAAATGAATCTCGCATTTAATATATCATATTTATAGGCGAGCAAATATTAAAGCAATAACAAATAACCAGTTGACAACCGAAAATTGCAGATTCGATACAAGTAGTCACTTAGAGGATAAAAATACAAACCCAGACATAAATATTAGAAAATATTGGTGGCTTCACAAATAATTTTTGCACAAATTTTATCCCCTGACCATTCTTTTCTTATCTCATTACTATATGAATATAAGTTTTTTTTTTGAATTTTTACTTATAATTAAAAACTAATTATTGTAAAAGTTGTATACTATAAAATTAATAATTATTATTGAAAATTTAATATTTTACTTATCTTGTGTACATGAGAACCCGATTATAGGGACAGTGTACTTTTTTGTTAGTTATGATATATATACTATTTATTTATTTGTAGTAAATATTGTAAATGAATCTGAAATAAATAAACTTTAATAAAAAAAATTAAATTCCGTAATGTGTAAAATTGAGTACATGGGACTTGTTTTCATTTTCTTCGTTTATTTTGTTAAATGCTAAACATAAAATAAATTAGAAGAACAATTTTTCGAATTGCTTCATTATTCTTATGCAATGATAAGCGTACTAACTATGCATATAAATACATATTTTTAATTAGAGATATTGGATAATTTGAATTTGTTAAGCACTTGTATGTATATATAAAATATTTTTAATATTGTTCAAGTTTTTTTAAGATTTATAGTTGTCAGATTTTTAAAAAATCATATACAAACATATTTATTTGATATAATTATATTATATGTGCTCACATAATAATTATTACTTGTAATATAAAATTCATTCATAAAATTCAATAAAACCAAATATGTTTTATAAAACATTCATAACATACCGTCTACACATAGACATAATATGTGAGATAACACTAACAGAGAGTACCGAATTTGGGAGTAAACATTTTGTTTATATTATGCTACAAGGGGTAAACGTATTCTAATAAATCTTATAAGATTTCCTTGTTTTCACTCAGTCACAGAGTAAACATGTACTTTGAATTGAAGAAATTCGATTTTTTTAGCACAATTTTAATTAAATTATTGTTTTAAATGAAAAATAACCTTTAAAATAAGATAGTTTTAAAGATAAATCTTATCACAACAGTCTCATAATATTTCTTATAATACTAACACTTTAGTCTACACGTGGGATAATTCTCTCAGAGAGCAAATTTGACACTATCCGTTACATATTATGATATAAAAATCTCTTGTGGAGACGCTATGTAATATAGTAAATATCACAGACTACTACAGACAGAAATCAGCTGGTTTTAATAACAGGACGACCCGTAAAATTTTTAATAATGATGTAAATCGCAGTAAATTGTAGAGAGAGAGATAAGTATATAAAAATATATGTCTATCCTTTTTATCGGTATTTTATATGTAAACGAAGTTTTTTTCTCTGTAATTAATTAAAAATTTGATGTTGAAAAAGTATTAGAAAAGTATTTTAATCTAAATTAACAATATAATAAAAGAATATTTATTTAAAATAAAAAATTGTCATTGATAGTACTTTTAATGGTGAAAATATTTCGGGGGCAATTTAATAGTTTGGAAGTTATATGATTTTAAAAGCCATCCTATGAATTTCCCCCAAAAAGTTTGTTTGTTGTGAAAATTACAAAATATTTAAAAAAGTTGTATTAATGGAACTTTTATAATTTGTATATCCTTACACCACAAGTGGTTGGGGTATTACGCGTTTATGCAAATATTGTAACGCAGATAAAAAATCTTCTTACACCCACCTTAAAGTATACCGTTCGACACAGAATCACTTTTTGAGTCGACTTAACCATGTCCGCCCGTCCGTCTGGTTGGCTTGCATGTAAAGCTTGTGCGTATAGTAAAGGTTGCAATTTTAGAAGTAATTTAATGAAATTTGTTAGATATGTTTTTTGGCACAAGTACGAAGCACAAGTAATTTTCCCATTATTTCACCTAGCTCCCATACAAATAAGTTTTATGTAAGCATAAATCCGTGTGCCAAATTTCATGACGATCGATCCATAATTTACTATATTTTTGGTACACATAGGCAATGGTGTAGAGTATCATATGGTCGGACTTGATCGTCTATACTTTCTTCACTCGTTATAGTAGAGGAAATAATTGCGATATTAAGAGAGTTAGGGAGTTCAGTGAATACCTTTAGTGACATTGTGTGAGTTCTTTTTGTTCTGGAACAATTTTGGTACGAAGATAATTAGATATAATACAATCAATAAAAAAAGATGGAAATCCCACTAAATCTTGTCCAACTGGCATCCCTATATGTGAACGATACTTAAAAGAAAACTAATTAATTTGTGAGTTCAGTAAGTCTCGCAATTATAATTATTTTTCTGTTTGTAATGAGAGAGTTAACAAATTAGTGGCACACCTTCTATTTCGCATATAATGAAAGGTAAACAATTATTAGTAGCATATGTTTTTAAGGCAATCCGAAGCATTCTTTAATGAATCTTTATAGAAGGCAAATGGAATATGAGACATTCACAATGGCCTGTTGGGGGAAGTACTATCATATTTTCCTGTTTGTTATTTCTCACTTATAATGTTTAAAGATTCCTGTCCTGCCAACCAAAAATGTCGTCTTTTTATATTCTGGTTGATATGGTATCACAAATTTAACATAATCTTTTTCGCTTTTAGACAGTGTTATAAACGTAATATTAATGACTCGTAGAAGACCAAATAGCAAAGTGTCGAAAAATAAAAAAAAAATCTAAAATATAAGCTTCGATATATAATATCGATTCGTAACCGCGAAAATGTCGTAAGTGCAGAAAATAACACTTTACAGGAGAAGCATTTTTGTGTTAATTGACACATTGTTATATATGAAAATTGTCACGATAGAATTGCTTTCGCAATAAATCTGAAATGAAATTCTGACAGATGATGTAAATGATTCTAAATTATAGAAATTTCAAAAAATTTTGTCGGTTACGATATTTTGGGGGTCAGGGCTCGATACATATTTATTTATTTATTGAACAATTATAATATAATTATAAAATTATATTCTAATTTTACGCGAACGGAGTGATGAAGATAATTGCTAGTTGTAGTGAAACAAATCAGAATCTATATTGGAAATCGAACCCACAACCGTCAGTGTGACACTCTACCGCACTACCAACTAGGCCATTATTTATACATAATTTATTCAACAAATTTTCTTCATTTTTTGTCAATTGTAGGAAAAAATTGAATATATACATATTTATATGAATCTCCTATGATTGAGTTATTAGTTTAAGTTACACATTTTGTAATTAAAATGCAACAAAAAGAAAGAAGAGAATAAAGAAAGTGAATTTGACTAAAGTACACACATGCACCAAGACTAAGTAATTATTATATAGGGCAGTCGATATTGTATTGAAATGTAATAAAATTGGAATACGCGCAGACAGGATATTGAAATATTGTAATAATAACTAACATATTAAATGTGAATTGTCAAACTCAAGAAGAGTAAAATAAAAATTCCAAAGCCACTTGGAAGACCACCTAAGAATATTAGTTACGTTGTTAAAGGAAATATGGACTATATAAAAACTAAATAGAAATTTAGCAGACAAATGATGAGTCTTTTGGCAAAATTTTCAGATTTTAGCTACTGCTATTGAAATAAATAATAAGCCGGAGGCTGTTAAGGTTGCAATATTCCTAAATACAATTGGATCGGAAGCTGTTAAAGTGTTTAATTCCTTAAATATTAGCGCAAGTGATAGACAAAAATATACAGCTGTCTCTGAAGCAATTGAGCTATTTTGTAAGCCAAATGTATGGAAGTTTATGCAAGTTTTGTCTTTCATATTAGAGTTCAAAAAGAAGCCGAACCTTTTCATGATTTTCTAATGGATATAAAGAAAATAATGCGGCACTGTGCTTTTTTGGATGAAAGTAGAATGTTGAGAGACAAAATTGTTCTTAGAATATACGACAAAGCATTTCAAAAGAAACTAATGGATACAACAAATCTTACATTAGAACAGGCAATTGACATGGCAAGATTGACAGAGAACAGTCGTTCCAAAAGCATTTTTTGGAAATAATGCAGTAACTAAAAAACCGTTAATGGTATTTCAATAAAATTTCACATTGTCAGAGCTGAGGTAATTTGGTTTATAGTTTATAATTGATTCAATTTCTGGATTAAAAGAAAATAAAATATTAAAATTCAATCAAAGATTATTAAATTAAAAAAAAGAGTACTTGGAAACCTTTCAAATATAAAGTAATAACAGTACTGAAATTAATAATGTTATGCACTGTACGTAGCAAATAAATGTGATAATAGATTTTTTCGTAATAGAAGACAACAATACTGTGCCGATATTAGGTTTGGATCTTGTGTCTGTAAGGGTATAGGATAATTTAAAACTAATTTTTCAATTCAGTTAAAAGACAATATTTCTCCAATTTCGAAACCTGGAAATACAGTTCCCTTAATTCTTCGATTAAAATTAGAAAGGAAATAGAAAATTTCTGCAAAAAAATATATTATCTTGATCTTATTTAATATGTCAATTCTTATTTTTAATGACAACCATGTTGCTTTGTTGTGAGTTTGTTTAAAATGAGTGATGAAAAAGATATAGGTGCTGTAAATTATTAAACAATGTAAAAAAATCAAATTAGTCTTACAAATAATTGGCCAAAGAATTAAATGTATACTGTCAACCTGTTTCTAATGTTATTAGGTAGTATCAAAACAATTCGACCTTTGATAGGATACATGTTTCGGGGAGAAAAAAAAGGTCCACTTGATATTTTGAAGACCAAGATAGTTGAAAGCATATTGAAAATAATTCTAAACACATCCGGTAGAAAAACACTTTTGTTAGTTCAGTACTCAGGTTATTTGTTGCGATAAGTTAATGCTAACTCGAAGTTGAAAACATATAGAATCCATAATGCTCCAGACGTGAATAGTGCAAAAAATTTGTTGTAAATTGCATCACGAAACGTTTGTACTGACAGATTTTTTGCAGCTTCTTGGAAAAATTTTATATGTTGATGATTCTCAACGATATCTTAAGATAAGTTTAGGACCGAAAAATAGTCCAAATTTCCTTAAGAATTCCTGGTTTGGCAAAATCTATGCAGTTGCGGCAAAAGAAGCAAGTTGTTAACGGTAAAAATTTAAGGTTCCAAGAACTTTACTTAAATCGTTCACTGTTTTCGGTAAATTTATTTCTTAAATGGAGTAGTCTTACCGAATTTGTCACAAAAATTATTGTTACTCCATATTCACGAAGTCTGAGAAATATTTGTCGTAAATGATTCTTGTGCTCTTCATTATTTTCAGAAGCTACAAGAATATCATCGATGTAAGCAAAACAAAAGTCAAGACCACGTAAAACTTCGTTAATGAAACGCTGGAATGTCTGCGCGGCATTGCAGAGTCCAAATGTCATTCGGATAAATTCATATAAACCAAATGGTGTAATAATGGCATTTTTGGGATGTCACTCTCTTCAACTGGTATCTGAAAGTAAGCTTTAACCAAATCAATTTTGGAGATACATTCTTAACGGAAAGCTCTGTAATCCCCACAGGGTTGCCAAATGTCATTACCTTTTGGAACCAAATATTGGGGGCTTGACTAACAGCTTTTGGATGGACGGCAAATACTAAGATTCAAATTCTTGTTTTTTTAACTTTTCTGGAAATAGGCGACGTGGTTTTGTACATACTTTTGAACTATTTGTTTTAATGTGATAGGTTACCGAGTGCTTAACTGGCTGTTACTATACTCATATATTATATGGGTATAGTAACATCAACAAATTCCGTAAGGATTGATTGAAATTTAACAGATTATTCTGAAACGAGTCCATAATGTTTAAGGAAGTCTGATCATATAATTGGGCGTGTTAGGTCAGTCACAATAAATGACCAGAGGAATCGACCTTGTTGGTCAATATTGCAGTTCATAATTTTCTTACCATAAGTTGGAATTTTGAGTAAGTCTTCAGAAACTTTTCCAGAAGCTAGTGAGCTTCTGGAAAAGTTTGATGGTAGTGCTGATGGTAGTTGACGAAGTCTTTTTCATTTCTGCACCTTCTTACGTTGAGTCTACATTAGACAAATTTTTATCAAGACAAACGTCAAAAAATTGTCGATTTGTCTAATGTAGACTGAATATATCAGTATTATTGCAGCGTTAAAAGAAAATTATCAGCGCTCGAGCGCTGACAACTTTGTCTTGATAATGCTTGGTACTTTTTACATGGTTTAATTATGATATACGTTTTCCCCTATACAGAGATAAA
>MINK01174298.1:12608-23251 GCA_001735545.1 Phormia regina | reverse complement strand
TTGCTTTGATATAATTTTTTAATTAGTTTAAAAGAAATAAAAGCTTTGGCCAAAAATAACCCATTTTAAGTAATTTTATGCCTTTAGTCAAATAATATAAATAAATAAATAAATAAAATAAATAAAAACAAATTTCTTTTCACAACCTTTTTTTTTTTGGGTTGCTGAAAAAAACCTACAACTCAGTTTTTATAAAAAAAAAAAAAACTTTAGGGTGAACCTTAAATTTTGAATGATTTCCCATAGAAAACTTTATTTTATGACTTGGCTATAATGTTAAAATATATAAAATAATTTTTCTTTGGAAAAAAGAAAAACATTTGCATATAAAAAACATCGTCTGTTAAAGTTATTTATTTATAAATATATAGCGCCGTTTTGTATTTTTTGCAAACAATTTTAAAAAGCAATCATAACTTCAAAGGGATAAACCAGAAAAAGGATCACATTTTCAATCGCCATATTTACCCTTAAACTATGAAACGTAAAACATATTTGCCGAAATTCCCAGCAAACCTCAGAAAAAAAGTTGACTAGTTAAACATTATTTAAGCTATTTTTATCTTTGCGTACATATAGGTCTAAAAAAGTTTACTTATTTGTTTTTTAATTTTTTCATTGTACAAGAAATTAATGTAGATTTATATATTTTTTATACTAAACGAACGCAAAATTGTGAAATGGTATAATTAAAAATTTTAACCAACTAAATAATTTGTGATATTTTCATTTTGTTTTTTCTTTGGAAATATATGAAGAAAAAATTAAAAGACTAATTTTTCGTATAAATATAAAAATTCTAAATTAACTTTTTCTTTATCATTTAACAAGATAAAAAGTAAATTCTTTTACATTTAATACAAAAAAAGTGAAAATCGACATCAATTACGAAATTGTTAATATTAATTAAAATGATAATATTAATCACTATTATTATTAATTTTATTATTACTGATCTTACTTAAATATATATAAATATAATAATAAACTGAACATTGTTAAAATTGACTGGAATTTAATTTATTTCTACATTTTTATAGACGAATTTTTATTTTCCTTTATATTTTTTAAAGTGTTGCCAATTTAGTTAAAAAATAATTTTAAACCAATTAGAAAGTTAATTATATTAATAAATAATATTATTAAATTCTAATACAAAAATGGTTAATAATTTTTTTTAACAAAATAATTTGAAATGTTATTTCTGTGAACAGAAAAACTTTCTTGTATGATAACAGGGAATCACCCCGCAAAATGAGTTTTCAAAAAGATCAGGTCCTCCCCTATAGCTCATGCAAGAAATTAACTCAAATTATTCTTGCAATGATTGAAAATCTTAAGAAATAATTTTCATACAATTTCTATGACATAATTAATCAGTAAAATCTTATTGGATAACAAAAAGGTATACATAAGAGTTCTTAAATACCTAAAAAATTTTTTGATTATTATGAAACTCAAGTCTTAATAAGACATATATTTATCTATGAGAAAATTATGGCAAAAAAATAACTTTACAGTTATACAAACTTATATTCATATTTACAGTACAAAGGAATAAGCTCATATATGTCGTTGAAAGTTTATTAAAGTAAATAAAAAATACTTAAGTATCAAAAGTACTTAAATTCATTTACGAGCACAATACATTGTGGTATCTAGGATAAAAAAAAAAATATTTATGCTCATATAAGTAATAGCAACAAAAAAATAAAAAAATCTCTAAAAGAGATTAAAAAGAAATATATTTGTAAGTTAATATCGACATACGAGGTTGTACTAGAGTATAGCTTTAAAAAGTTTATCATTTGTTAGTATAATAATCCTACAGTTAACTGGTGTTATCTATAATACAAATACACTGTTACATAAAAGCTTTACAAAACCGAAGGCATATACATAAATAAATAAATAAAAAAAATGGCGAATACGAGTATAAAGCGTTAAGATATACTTTAGTTTATAGCCTTCTTTTATTCATTTTTATTATATATCCGTTTTTTTAAAGAACAACAAATAAAATGACAAATTTATGTTCACAGAGATCCCAGTTACAGGAATGTGTGCGTGTGTGTGACTACAGGTTAGATGTTTACGCGTGAATATGAGATTTCTAATAAATATAACAAATATGACAAATTTATGATTTGAACATATTTCCTTTTTTCATATTTCTTTTATTTTATACTGGTGTTGGTACGCTTTTCAATAATATTGTTTGTTTAAAAGAGAAAAGATATAACAATGTTATCTTTCTCTTGCTTTTATACACTTTTATATATATGTATATATGTATGTATATAGAAACACATGTTACTGACATTTAACGTTGTGAATAATGTATCACTCTTATGTTATGTGACACCATACGCTGAATAAATATATAACCAACAAACTAACCAACCAACCAACCAACCGACCGACCGAGCAAATAGCCATCCGTCCAAATGGTCTGCCTTTGATGGCAGCAACCATGCATCCATCCACATAGACCTGTATAGAATCGGACAACATCATCGTAATATGATTAGTTTTGTATGGTTGCATACTTTAAGGCTGCATGAACGAATAATATGCCACATTGCGTCAGTATGCTTCAATGTCATTTTTATATGTGTCCACATCAATGTATAGTTAGATATATGAGTTTGTAGTCTTAGGTGAGACAATAATTTAATTTTCCTTAATGCTTTTTATTCTTTCATTATATTTACTTTTTTCTCTGAAAAATAAAGTTTTTTTTTTTTTTGCCATTAAATCGTTATGAACAAAAACAAAATTGTGCAAAAAAAGTGTTGAAAAAAAAGGAGATTATTAATAATGTTTTGTTAAAGGAAAGTCTTATATGATATATGGATGGATATTGATTTACAGTAGAGAAGGTTTTTGGAAAAATTTGTATATTTTAAGACAGATGGGGGGTCTAATAGCAGTTTAGTATTCTAGAAATTCGATATATATATATATAACCCTTTATGATCTTAACTCAATTCATGTTAAGTTAATTTTTATTATGACTTTGAGAAGTTGCTAAAAACGTCGCAATAACCCTATACCATGGAATAGATTCTCCAAGTGATGGGGAGCAGAATCGGCTTTTTTTATATTAATATTTATTTTATATTAAAAAGGCTTAAGAGTTGAATAGAATTTTATGGAAAATAAATCAATAGTCAATTAAAAAAAATGTTTCAGTATCTACACAGAAAAAAGTCACCAAGTAACAAATATATATATGAAAATAATTCATTCAATAAAAAACTTGTTCAAATTTGCACCTCTTACCAAAATGATTAATCAATTACTAAAAACAATTAAAAATACAAAACAAAAAAATATTTCCAATTAATAAATTAATTAAATCAATCAATCAAGTACATG
Source organism: Phormia regina (assembly GCA_001735545.1). Taxonomy (NCBI): domain Eukaryota; kingdom Metazoa; phylum Arthropoda; class Insecta; order Diptera; family Calliphoridae; genus Phormia; species Phormia regina. Next base: position 19,870 of record MINK01174298.1, on the reverse strand, counting down.
ATTAAAATGTGTATATGAAATAAAATCATACAAAAATTTTTTTTTATTTTATTATTTTTTGAATATATTTATTATATTTTGATAAAAATTTAAACAATTGTGTTAATTGAAGAAAGACGGTAATAATTTTTTCTGAGTATGTTTTTTTTTTTGCTAGTTATTTTATTTTTTTAAATAATTGGAATCATTTAAAAAAGTTGATTATATTAAAGTATAATATTTTTATTAAAAAAAAACTAGCAAAATGATTTAGGTCACATTAACTTATATTATATTCTCAAGATATCTGGTGCTAAATGTTGTTAATTTAATATTCAAGTTCAAAGGTCACAAGTTTATAAACAAACATTTTCGAAAAGTTGTTCACTGTGTGGGCTTCCCATGGATCTTTTTTTTTTTTTTTTTTTGCAAACATTTTAAGAACTTTTGTCTTACTTTTTTTTAATTATTCTAAAAAATGCTTGAGCAACTCTTTGTAAACCATTTGTTTTTTTTTACAAATTAAATAAATTTCTAAATTTCCTAACAAATTTATTTCATATTTGTATTCTTAACAGAATTATATTTTCATTAATTTTTAAACTGCTTTATTTTTTCCCGTCTTCATATATCATTTTCTTATCAAGTCAATCTCGTCTAGATATTGAAAATTTATTTAAATATTTATTTCATATCCTTAACATAAAAGGTGTTATTCTTTGGCGAAAAAAAAACTACAGACAAAAATAAATAATATAAAAGTCAAACATATTTTATACATAGATACGATGCATATATGAACAAGTAGGTGTACATTTACAAAAATTCTAAAATACATATATTATATGATATGTACTTTAGGGTGACCTCGTTTGAATGTTGAAAAAAGTAAGGTATCGATGTTCGCAGTTTAAATAAAAATTTATTTTATTCTAACATAAAGTTTCTTAAATTTTATTTTTCATATTTTGGTCAAGAGAATAATATGTAAATATGGTATCGCAAGATAATTCTTTGAATTTTCTATATGAAGGAATTGTGTGAATTTAGTATCAACGCGAAGTATAAAATATTTTATATCACTGAAAAGCTTATAAAAATATATGTAATTTAATTAAAATTCTTTTTATGTAAAAGCCTTTATATATCAAGGAATTTATGGCTTGAAAAATTCAAATAAAATTGAAACAACTTTGAAAATTGAAAAAGTCGTTTCGTTATAACTGCTATAAGAATGTATTTTTTTATTTTGGTTTTAATACTTTAATATTTATTTTATCTTGTTTCAATATTTGGGTGTAAAAAATTAAAATTTCTATATATTTTGTGAAAATTTTTAAAATTTAGGTCTAAATTGAACGAGATTTGTATAATGTTTTTTTTTTTTTTTTTTTTTTTTTTTGGGAAAAATATGAAAAAATCCGAAAACCCCGAAAAATTATTTTTTTATTTTGTTGTAGCTCACGTAAGTATAATGACAGGACCAACATTTTGAAAAACGATGTTTTAAAATGAAGTAGATTTTGATTAATGCTGGGAAAATTTTGGAGCCACCTTAATATAGATACATATGTAGAGAACATAGTTATTCTAGAACAAACTAAAATAAGTAAAGTTTGTATATAATGATTTTAACAATATCTACAGGATATATTTACAATTTTATATTTGAATGCCTTAATGTGACATGACATTAGTTATGGCAATGGACAGAAGAAAAAAGAAAACTTAAATCTAAACTAATATATATAGAATACAAAAATAAAATTGAAAAAAATAAACTCAACTTATATACATAATATGTGCTCATATGTGCAAACATATATAAATTTCAATAAGATTGAAAATAGAATAAAGTGGTAGTAGTTAAAGGAAAGGGTATCTCAATAAAGGCTTTTATATTCAATATTAAATATCCATAATAAATATATAAATATAGCTTTTTTTGTAATATAGCATAATATAAAACTAAGTTATTACTTAATAGCACTTATTTCACAAAATATCTAATGAAATTTTCACTATCGAATGTTGTTATTAATAATTATTCATATATAGTCGAGTATGTGTAATATAATTGCAATGATAAATTTTCTAATATATATTTTTATCATATGATAAGGTGAATAAATTTTAATTAATATAATTCAATATATCATCATATGTTGGAATAAGTACTTTTTTATTAAAAAATATATATATGGTTTTGTTAGACCCTGTTGTTCTAAAATTATATGTATAAATTATGTATATATTAGTTAAACTATAAACTTTAAAAATTGTGTATGATAACGTTTTATTCTTAATAGTTTTCGATTTGAATGCTTTTCTATAAAGCTACAAAGCAAAAAAAATTCAAAGAAAGAAAAAAAACCTACAAGTGTTGATATAAAAAATAAAAGAAAATTACATACTTTGAACATATAAGGTTTGTTTGTTTGAAATTTTAAAATACAGATAAAACTACATCATTTCCAGTTGTTTTTCTCATATTTCTTATTATATATAAGAAATTTCTATTTATATTTTAGAAATTTCTAATTAGGTTTCAGGAATTTATAAATATATTTAAAAAATTTTAATATGTATGTCAGAAGTTTCTAATTACATTTCAGAATTTTCTGCTTGTAGTTTCATTATATTCAGAGTATGAATGATTCCATGTCAAAACGGACAGCAATCGGATTCAAAACCTCCGATTCCAAAGAAATTCGCTACATGCATTGACCATTGCAAGTGTTTCCAAACCATGAAATTTCAGACCCATGAAAAAATATTAAGAACTTTAAAATAAATATATATTTAACTACTAATAACTACTTAAATATACATGGTAGATATTTACTTGTAGTTACATATTATAGACAAAGATATTATCTTCATACCGATATATACATAGTGTTTTACATCATTCAAAATTGGAGATAAAAAATTAAAACTATTATATCTCAAAACCCGGAATTTTTAAAATTCTAAAAAATTATATATGGTTGACATAAATTTTCTTCATATGGATATAAAATTTCAAGTTGGAGCCATATTTAGTTTAGGAATTATTGACAAAAATAAATCCTAGTTATTAATAACTCCTAAGCTATAGAAAATAAAAAGTTAATTTTAATATTTCTGTACTTTGTGCCAAATTTGATGTTGGACATTCATTTAGTTTAGAAGTTATGTATAAAAATATAAACTGAAGCCAAATTTTGCATATAAAATTTTATTTTTACCTATGAGCTCTTAAAAAAATAATTTCAAAATAATTTAAATTTTAAATACAAAAAATGAGTTATTTTTTGGAATTTCTTTCATAACTCCAACTTGCAATTTGGCACAAATATAGAGTAGGGTTTCATTATCAATATATTTATTCTTTAAGAATTTTAAAGAACCGTTTTTTGAGATATTAAGCTTTAACATTTATATTATCAATTTTGAACGTCATGCATATATCAGTTTATTGATATGCTTATTAGGCATTCTATTGCCAATATTTTAAGGAAACAAAAAGACATTATTTGAAATGCCGGTAGCCAGCAAACGTATGGTCACTCCAGTATCCTTAGGATCATTGATGTTCTTCCAGACGATATAGATTATTGTATTCCTTTGATAGGAATTTCGGAGTGATATTTTGAGGGAAAGATTACTTTGAACGTGACTTATACAGTATGAGGATCTATACGGACGGTTCTAGGAACGGTAATAGTGTAAACGGTGGTTACTTCATTGAGAAAACTGGCCCTATTAAAAGGGCGATAAACTGACTTATGCATTACAGAATTTCTAATAGGATTATTCGTGTTGTTACTGATAGCCAACCTGATATTATCCAACCAGGGATTTAGGTTGGTGTCTACTCAATGTGACACTTGACCATGGGGTGTCGAAACATTCAAATTTAACATTCATCTGGGTTAAAGGACACGTGGCTCTAAGAGGCAATGTTGTTGCTGATTCTCTGGCGAAAAGAGGTTCAATGCGCTTTTGGAATCCCCATGGCGCTCTGCAAGTTTCATTTGAAGCGAATGTTTCTAGATAGGGCTCAGGTATTGCTCAGTATCTACTACTTTATGGCCTAATTTGAACCACAAAATGACTATTTTTCTATTGGGCTTAGTAGGGTGCGGTTCAGGAATATGGACTGACATTGTAGGTTCAGTATGCATGCGAGTCGGTTGGGACTTAGTCAAATGACTACTGTCGAAGTTGTCATGATATAGAGTAGGAAGTGTCGATATCTCATATTCTATGTAGTTGTCGTTGTCTGCGGGCAATATATTCTGGGTAAGTCGCTCTTTGATGATCTTAGGGACATATCGGATGTTGCTCTATGCAAGCTATATATGTTCATTAGGAAATCAAATTGGTACACGAGATAAATACATATTGCCTGCAAATCATAGGGCACTTCCCTCTCTTTTTTGTCCACTACTGGTTTATGCTGTGATTTTCTCTTCTTCTCTTCTTCATATCATTTCTTGACTTTCTTTTATCATTCATTATTTTCAGGCAACACAAAGGAAACTATGAACCCCACTGTGTCTCCATTAGCTATTGAAAGCAGCCTGAGCAACCTAACCTAACAGTCCGGGGAAAACTCGTTTCAATTTTTTTTAAACTTCTGATTAAAATTACTTCTTATTGGATATGATTCTTGTAGTATTATTGTTTAGAAGTTTGTGAAAAATCCAATAATTATTAAAAAAAATAATAATAGGACCCTAACTCATTCCCTCCAAGTTTGTATGTATTTATGTAAAAACATCAATTAAATCCAATTTATTACTTATATTTCGAATATTTTAGACATTTCAACATTTTGAAGGAATTTTTTAGACCAATCTCGAACATATAAACGTATGTTTATATGTTCGAGATGCACATGTATGTGCTTGTATATACATGTGAATAAATGAGATAACGGTCACAGTATAGCGAAAATATATGTGTATTGTTAGATATTGTATTGGTTAGATGCCAATACATAGAATCAATGATATTATTGTTTATTTTTTTTTTCTTTTTTCGTCTATGTATTTAGGGCTCGCTCCAACACTTCAATATAACTAGAAGCTATAATACTCATATACAAAAACAACTACAACAGCTTCTGTGATTAAATTTTTTTCTTTTGGTACCATACAGCTTCATTTGATTTGTATTGGCACAAAATGATGATTTAACAACATTTTAAGGATGTTGTTGTTGCACAGTGGTACCTGAAAATAATAAAGAATAAGAACGAAGTATATTCCATCTAAATTGATTATTTTTGTTGTTGTCCTGCTCGTAATAGAACAGATGATAAAGCTGATTTTATAGATATCGTATTTAGTTACCCTCAATAAATATGTTTGCATTAAGTTGAGAAGTATAACGAATTCAATTTAGCAAGTTTCTGAAAGTCTCCCTTGTTTTTCTTACTTCTCTGACAAAATTTAATTAATATCCTGATGCGAAGCACAAGAAAAATCAATTTACTTAAATTTTATTTTATTTCATACAATTCAATAATTCTCTGATACAAGGTGTTGAATAAGTCTTATTAAGCTGTAAAATATCTGGTCGAGGCAACAAGAAAATGTGTGACACATTTTAAGCTTATTAGCGTTTCCAGTTTCTTATTAAATTGAATTTCATTTCAGGTTGATGTTAAATAGAAATTGTATTTTCATGACTTGGACAAAATTATATACATATTTGTAATAAGAGATGAGTCAATGACGTAGGCTATTTTGCAAATTGGCAAGTTTTTCTTTAAGATTTTGCTGAGTTGTTTATGTTAAAGATGAATGAATGAATATTTGTGTAAATGATATTTTAGATGAATAAGTAAGTTTTTGGTGTGATTTTCATGGTAATGCATAAATTTGTTTGAGAAAAAGATTTTTCTACATATACATTTACTTGTATAAAATATTGATGGGTTAAGTATTATTGATAAAGGAAATTTAATATTATTCAAATGTAAGTTTTTGCAGGTGATTTTTTGATTTTTTTGGTGAGATAAAAAAACCTAATTAAGTATTTAAGAAAAAGGAGATTTGATATTGGAAAATACTATACAAATATATATGTAATTTAATTGTAAGAGCCTATTTATATTGGAAATTACTTATTACAGGGTGTTTATTATTCCCTTCTTTAATATCACATTTAAATTAGTGGTATGACAGTTTTCAACAAATGTTTGAAAAAGAAATCAGAAAACTGTATTCGAAAAACACTTAACATTTTGAGATTTTTTAATTTTGATATTTTTTTGTTCATTTTGGGAATAATTTATTACCTTTTGCGATTTTTTCCATTTAAACTACTCTATTTTTTATTATTATTATTTTTTTTTTCATTTCGACATATTCTAGTTTTTGTGATTGTCCGTTTTTTTTTTGTGTTTTTGACGGTTTTTCTTTTTTTCTCGTTTTTTTTTTATTTTGTTGTTGTTTTTTTTACGTAATGTAATTAAATCTCATTGAGTTCACATTTATATTCGTTTTTACAATAATTTGTACATTATATATATGCAAATTGTATATTATATATGTTACTATCAATAAGATGGAAAATATAGTGATTTTGTCATTCCGTGAGTCGATCAAGTTATGTCCGTCTGTCGTAAAAAAAAATCCCTGTGATTCTACATCAGTTTTCTGCTGATATATCATGAGCAAAATCTTGAACGATAACAAAATTTTGTACGTGTAGGTCGAGGATCGATATAACTTGGAAACCCACATCGCCTACCACCCATATAAGATGAAATGTCAATTGATTTTTGATAAAAAATGTCCGTGGTCTGCCCACTATATATATGGGAGCTAAAATTCAACAAAAAAATTCGAAAATTTGTCAACAAATTTAAATTTCGCCAAAAATCCCAAAGTTAACCAAAAGAGAAAATTTCATAAAAAAATAGGGTTCGTCTTAGACATAGATCGTGTGTTATACTTCATTAACATATCTTTTAATTTGCAACTTGAAGTTACAATACAAGGAACGGAATCACATCGTTATTTTCCTAACTTTCTAATGATATATACCAAATTTTCTTATTGTTCCTTTACAGAATTTGAAAAAAAAATCGAAAAACCTGAAAAGTTACTTATTTTCATATTGATCTAGCCTACGAAATAATATTGTCAGAACCAAAATTTTAAGAAGAGGTATCTTAGAATGAAGTAATTTCTACTTTAGTTTGGAACATCGATACTTTTCATTTTGGTACCACCCTATTCTACTGGAAAGTATTTGTACTGAAAAAGTGTTTGCCTACTAATTAT
>MINK01174297.1:0-10037 GCA_001735545.1 Phormia regina | reverse complement strand
ATTTAGTCAGTTATACAAATGGTTAAAAGTTGTTGTAATTTAAGAATAAAATCATTGCAAATGTTTAATTTATTTTTGATTGTATGTTGTTGTATTTGTATTTTTTCTGTTTTTCTTGCCTCATTTTATTTTATTTATTATTTCTTGGTTGGTTGGATGGTTGACATGGTCGTTGTTTGTTGTTGAAAAAAAAAAAAAACAAATCATGTTCGTCATTATCAACAACAACATCCGCATCTTCATCAACTTCATCCTGTAACTTTTAAAGATGGCTGCTGTTATTGTTACTATGTTGCCCCATTGCTAAAAAAAAACTTTGCTACACAAACCTGCACTTGAACTTTCATTTTATCGTCATTATTGTTGTTGTTGTTGTCGTCGTCATAAACATTCATCATAATCATCATCACAACAGCACCAAGAAAAAAATCATCAGCAATAGGAAAAAAAGAAGAAGCAGCAGTAAAAGAAACATCTCATGTTTTGTTGCAAATACCTTCCTTCGAATATTGTTATTGTAGATGAAGATGGAGATTTTTTCGTCATTTTTATATTTTTTATTATTTGCGGTTTTCTAAAGCACATGCAACTATTTTTAATTGTATTTTTTATTTCCATTTTATTGTTGTGATTCTTTTTTTTTTTTTTTAGTTTCTGTTGTTGCTGTTGCTGCTGCTTCTATATCAACATTATTGAAATTCTTAAATTCTTTAGCTTGTTTATAACAACAGTATATGTATCTACATTCGTATAGATGTATGTAGATGGATAGATGGTTGGATGAATGGATGGTTAGTTGTTTAGATGAGTGTAAGTTTGTCCGTTTGTATATATTTCCCTTTCCCAAACAACAATAATAATAATAATAACAACAACTACTGCTACAACTGCTGCTATCTATCATTATTACATTCTGGTTTATATATATATGTACGAGTATATCTGTAGCATAGATAGATAATACATGGATGTGAATTTATTTTCATATTACTACCGTTTGCTGTTTTATTTGCTATACTCACTGTGGCACTCGTACTTAGTTTTAGTTGTTGTTATAGTTATTGTTGTAGTTCCACAGCTCCTCTACTCGTGGCATTTAAAACATTTTCAGTCTCTCCTTTCAGCCACTTGAGCTGATTATTTGAATTATTTTTCCTTTCCACATTGCTTTGGGGTGGGTTTTTTTCTTTCTTTTTTTTTTATGAAATCTTTGTGGCAAGAAGCATACTTTAGCTTAAGAGTTTTGTTATACATTTAAACATACATACATACATACTTATGTATTACGAATTATTTCATAGATGGTATGTAGACATTGTAGGCAAAAATCTTTCGTATTTTTGTTTTTGTTGTACTATTTTGGTTTGAAATTGTTTAAAAAAGTGCATGAATTTCAATTAAATTTCTTTTATTAAATAGAAAAAAGTTTAACTTTTGAGTTAGTAAGTAAAATATGGTTTGTTACTTTGGTTTATTTAAGTAAAGAATGAAGAGAAAATAAAGTAGAAAAATATTTAAGAAATTTTGTTTGCAAAAGCTTCGATGAAAATTTATTTTAAATAAATTTAGTTTGACAAAAATACTTGAATTTGGAGAGAAATATAAAGGTTATTTAAAGTAATTTTTATATTTTCGTTAATATACTATAAACAACTTGCAACTCCCTGTCCTAGAGTAAAGAGACCCGCTTCAATACTAGTTCTCATGACTAGTTCCTGTCACTTTTAAATGGGGTTTTCATTGAAAGTGGCAAATTATTTCCTTAGGACAGGGCATAGAATATGTCGCAGGTCTGGTCTGTTCCCATTCAGTTTCAGTGTCAGTAATAAAAATTCTATAAACATTTTTTTTAATAAACAACAAGAATGTTATAAATTGACTCTCAAATGTTATTGGTACTCAAGGAGCGGACCATTACTGCGATTGGCAGAACTTTCTCGCAGGGTCCCAGGATGAGCCAGAAATTTATTAAATTTATATGATTGCATGATTATTATTTTTTGCAGAATTCTTCAGTTAATTGATTTTTTATTTTATCACCTTTTTGCTTAGCGATTTTTTTCTTTTTTTTGCTTTCTTAGACCAGACCATTTTTTGTACTTTGTTTTTTGTTACTTATTTTACTTAAGTTTTTCGGTTTCTTTTTAGGCTATTTTTGTAATATAATAATTTTGACTAGAATTTAGATTTTTCTAAATTTTAGATTTTTACTACAATTTTGATATTCTATTCTTTGTTTTATTAAAAAATAATTTTCTCTGTTTTCATAAACTTATCTAATTTATGAGATCAATTAAAAAAGAATAGATGGACAGATGAATAAAATAAAGTTTCATTCAATCTCAATATTTTAATGCTAACATTTTGTTTTTATATTGATATTTTTTTTTTTTTTTTGAATTTAAATTCTTTTTTAATATTAATAAATTATTACAATTCTTCCATTAAACGTATAGAAATATTATTGATTTCATTTCATCAGTAATAATATATTGGATCAATTCCATGTCGTAACGACCACTTCCCAACAAATGTATTTCCACCTCCCTATTTCACTATAGCAAGATTTATTTTTTATAGTTGGTAAAATAGTGCAAATGATTTTCGATATATATTTATTTATTTATTTATCTCCCATTAACTTTTCGTACGACCCTCGTCTAACCCCATTACTTCGCCAAACGCAACAAAATCAAATTTACTTTGTACTACAAAACTCCATTTTTTTACTTTACCTAATTGTCCTTAAACTACATGTTTCATGCCTTTATAGCCAATTACGTATGATTAAACTTTCGGGATTTAATTTCATACGAATTTCTTGTAAAAAAGAGGAAAAGAAAAAAATCCTTAACAATTTTCTCTTTAATAATCGTTAAAGAATTTTCCATTAATTTGATTTTCACTTTACTCTTGGCCAGTTAAATTCTACTTACACATGAAGTTTAGCCAACATTTTTTATTATATATATATTTTTTATTTTTTTTTGGTTGAAAACAAAAAAAAAACTAAACTTTACTTTACTCGTTTCTCCTTAAAGTAACAATTAAAAATGAAAAATGTTCCCACGAGTTGGTAAAATAAAAAAAGAAATAAAAAGTTGAAGAAGAAAAGAAGAAGTAAAAATTGAAGAAGAAGAAAAAAAGAGACCAATACCACAACATGTTGAATATCTTCAGTTAGCCAGGCTGCCAACCAGCCAGCTATCCATCCGTTCATCCATGGCAGCCAACCTAAACATTAAAAACGGCCATGTTTTGTTGTGAACTTTTATTTATAAAGAAAAAAATTAAAAAAAAAAGAATCAACAACAACTATACATTTAAACTTTTTGTTGGCACATGTACAATGATTGGAACACACACATACATATGAGAAAAGGGTGCAGCAAAAAAACAAAAAAGGATAATGTAAAAGAAATCAAGAGGTTTAGAGGCATCATTCATTTTGGGGATTTATTTTATAAAGTTTTCAAATAAATTAAATAATTTTCTTACATCAAAATTTAGTAGGAGACTAAATTATATCCTAAACATACTTTAGTAAATATTTCCTAGCTTTTTGTTAAAATACAATTGTCCCGTTTAAATCTAAAATCCTTGGTACGTTTGCATCGAAGAAAAGTTTAACTAAAATGAAATTTCCATCTCTGATACATATGTACAAGAAACAACATTAACAACAACAATTTCAGTAACAACAACAAAAAATTTCAGCAACAACATCTTTGAAATGCCAATACAAATTGCATTTGGTTTTGTAATGGTGCGTAAATGATTCAAATACACACATCCATACACACTGATTCACATTGACTCACTTATTTACTCACTTATTCACTCAGTTTACTACAACAAATATTAAAAATTAAATAAAAAGGATTCAATCCAGAAACGCACATTCTTCTTCTTCTTTGACAGCAAAAAAAAAAAACACAAACAAAAAAAGAAACAGTTGAAGTCATGTCATGACTGCTTTTTTTAGTTTCCATTGCTGGCCAAGATGCACTGATTTCTTTTTCTTGTCAAAAACCTCCAAAAAAAAAAAAAAAAACTGCTTAACTTTTTTTTATTATTTTCAAAATAAGATTGTTGTTGTTGTTGCTATTATAAACATACTTTACTGGGTTTTGTGCTCTTTTTTTTTTTTTTTTTTTTTTTGAAAATTCTTAGCAATGGATTTGTTTTTTGGACTCTAAAGGAATTTTTCCCATAAAAATTGGTTAAAATGTTTCACAAGCTAACAAAACTTAAGAATAAGAAAAAGGACTGACTGTTTTAGCCACCAGATAAATAAATAAATATTTCAATTCTTTCAACACAGATGTGTTGATTTTTTTTCCTTTTTTTTTTTTGGTTAATTTGTTGCTTTCCTTNNTTTTTTTTCCTTTTTTTTTTTTTTGGTTAATTTGTTGCTTTCCTTAAGCTGGCAGGCAGTTGGGCAGCCAATGTCTTCTACTACTTACTGTTAGCAATAAAAAAATCTTTCTTTCTTTAATAAACACAAAAACAAAACTGATCAAAAAAATGAAGAAATAAGGAAAGATGAAAAATATGCCAACTGGAATTTTGATTCGTCGTTTCTCCATAATGAGGAAGTAAAGCGTGAATAAAGTTTGAAGTTTAAATATCTTTTGCTTTTTCCCTCCCTCTTTACTTCTCTCAAATTACTGCTAACAATTTGTTTTATTTGATTTTTATTTCTTATTTTTAAAAAAATTCTGAAGATTTTTCTTACATTCATTAATTTATTCTTTTTTTTTTTATGAGAATAAAATTTTGTTTAGAATGTGCTAATTTTCGAAAAGAAACCTAATAAATATTTTGACATAAAATTTTATTTAACTATTTGAAATATTTAGAAATTTGAGAATTTTTTTATAATAAAATGAAATAAGTGATCCAGCAAAAAGGTTGTAAAGAAGCTTTACACTACTTACACATTAGATGAATAATCAATTATTATCACATACTGATCACACTAGTTGCATTTTAGGTTACTAAAAAGTAATCAAAATTTTGGATATAAGAGAAAATTTTATATTCCAAAAACTCTTTTAGATGAAATATTAATAAGAAAAAATATATCATAAATAAGTAATGAAATACCGAGTTATAAAGTAGCCACTAAACTACTTCTATGTAATGTGGCCGATATGTTGTTTTTATTGAAAAGTAATTAAATCTATAACTACATACCATTACCAAGTAATTGCAGGATATTATTATTATTTTTTTGAAATTATAATGAAAATGTAATTATTATTTGTTTATTTTTAAGTTTATCAATAGGTGGACTATAAGTTTATAAAACAATACTCTTCTCTGATATACATATATTTAAAGGATATTAATTTTTTTTCATTCTCATTTGATTTCTAATATGGGAAATTCCATTTCCACAGAAAATAAATAAAGTCTTAAAAATAAGAACGAGATAGAAAGATATAGTCGGTCAATCCTGACCACATGATACTCTACACCATAATTTTACAAAGTGTAAAATAAAATATGGAAATTCAGAATACCACGTTAATACTTACATTTTGAAGAATTTATGGGCTTTAGGGTGAGTCCGAAAATGGACCTATGGTCAAACTAAGACCGATCTAAATGAGATTTGGTACAAAGATTGATATTTATACCCCGATTTTTATTAAAATATTACTATATTTAAGGCAATTATGATCGTTAAACCTCTATTCCGGGATGACTTTTGTATATGGGCTAGGTGAAATAATGGGCCAATCATATTCTATTTCAAATTTAAAAATAATTGTTCGTGCCAAATTTCATCAAGATATCTTCACAATTGCGACCTGTATATTGTACATCAACGGTTCTCAAATGAGAATCCTCGACCCACAAGGGTTCTGAAGTATAGCGAAGATATATTGAAAAATATTCTTAAAAGCACAATTTTTAATAAAAATATTATGTAGTAAGTTTAACTAGTTATTCCAATTAAAGCCTGAATCTATTTCAAAATGGTAAAATATATTCATAAAAGAGAAGGGAAATAACTATTGTGTTGATTCAAATACATCATTGTGACATTTGTGGAACCTACTTTCATAAACTGATATTTGTTCATATTTTTGATTATAAAATCTGCATTTAGATTGAAAATTTTAAACGACACATAAATTCCTAAACTATATTTCGTTTTATATAAAGTGGGTCAAATTCAAGAGGATGTAGACCTTGTTTCCATTTCAAATATATATATATATATATAATATATATATAATATATTATATTATTATTGAATATATATATAATATATATAAAGTATATAATCAGTATATATATATATATATATATGTACAGCCCATGCATTTCGTATTCTTCCAATAAATTAATAAAGAATAAAATTATTATATGTAGTTTGTTTTGCTTTACCATGCACGCAAGACAACTTTTTTCTCCCCATGTTGTTGGGAATATTTTGAAAACGTAAAGTCCTACAGAAGCACGTCCGAAAGCAAGCGCATGAACTTAAAATTGCTTTGGAAGGAAGCCTAGAAGGAAATATCTCCAGATGAAACGAGAAATTTGGTCCGATCGATGCCCACTTATATATTGAAAAAAAATATTAATTTTTTTCAATATAAGTGTTATAAGTAGGCGTAGAATATATTTATTTTGTCCCAATGAATTTTCATTATTTTGTATTTTTTTAAATAATGTGTTGGATATTATTTTTTTTTTTTTATAACTTAATTAAATAAAAATATATTAAAAATAATACTGCATACGGCAATTTTAAATTCTTAATAAACTATTGAAGGTATACGAGATATATGAATGTACAAATATATAAACATATATAAAATCGTTTATTTTTGAACTGAATAAAATTTTGATTTTTAATATATCAATTTGTTTTAATTTTTCTTAAAAAAAAAAACAAAAGTAAAGAAAATTTTTCTTATGATCTATTTAATTTAATATATTTTTTCAAACTTAAAATTTAATTTATACCTAAGAACATAAAAGAAATTGACTAACATACATGGTTTCTGATTTAAAAAATATTCCTTCATTTCACTACTTGTGTTATTCACTGAAGATTATGCTGATACATAAGTTGTAATTTATAGCAATAAGTTTTTCCTTCAAAAGTATAATTTCATTATCAGTTATTATTATTTTTTTTATTTAAATATCTCATCAAATTGCAAAATAATAATTTATGTAAAAATGTATTATAAATATCTTTAAAATAAATCAACATCATGAAAACTGCAAGGAAATTATGTAAAGGAAAATGTTAGGAAATAATGATATAATAAGATTTAAGATTTCAATACCTATTATTCAAATAATTTCACAATGGATAAATACATATAATTAAATCATAAAATAGTAATAAATAAATATGTTTTCATATTGTTGAAGTTTGAAATACAAAGATTTTGTAGTTGGCAATTATCTTTTATAGTGTTGCCAATTTGTTTTCACATATATTCAGTTTAAACAACAAAATTACTCTCTTCACTTTATGTTCAAAATAATTTTTACTTTAAATTCATTTTAGTTTCTATGGAAAAATATTTAATGGAATTTTTTGTTTTTTTTTTCTTACTAAAATAAAAAGTCAAAATTTTTAATTCCCTTTTTAATAACCTAAAAAACTATTTTTAATTAAACTTAATTTAATTAAATTAATTTTAATATGACATTTTTGTTTTTTAAATAAGTTTAACTTTCAAGCGTTCTCCTCATCTAATAATGAAATGAAATTTTATTTGAGATGTGGTGGGATCACACACTCATTTATTTTATTATTTTTGTTTTTTTTTTTTTGTTTTTTTTTTTTTTAAGTTTTAATGGGGTTGGATTTACATACAGACATACAAGACATACACATATTTACATATCTATATGGCAAGAGCGCATGTCAGTTATTATAATATATAGAGAAAGGAGGAGTTACAATTAAAATGGCATAAATCATTACAAAACAATAGTAAACTTTTAAAAGCTTTATTGTTTGCAAAGCTTTCTAGAAAGCTTATTTCTTTAAAGCTTTTTCAGAAAAGCTTTTTTGTCTTACTATAAAGAAGCTAAACAAAAAGACAAACTGCTGGGTCAGTAAATGAGAAATGTTTTCTCTCGTGTAGAAAATATTGAAAGCTTTAAAGGAATTAAAGGGGGAGGGAGGTTAAATATGCAAGACGCATGCCTAACTTTTGTAATTGAAAAATTAATATTATATTTGAATTTATTAAAATTATTTAAAAATTTTATTAAAATAAATCAAAAATACTTTCATAAGTTGCCAAAATTAAATCAAGTAATAATTTTAAATCTTTATGAAAAAAAAACTCTCTTAAATTATTAGGCTATTAAGAAAAGTTATTAACATAAAGCATTTAGTATAATTTAAAAAAAAAACAGCTTAAAATAATATAATTTAATTTTTATTACCTTATAAATAAATCTGTTTTCCTGTCGACTCTTTATTAAATCACCTCTAAACACACAGTTGGTGTAGAATGATTCTCAGTAGGGGGTCTATTGTTTAAATAAAAATTAACAGAAAAAAAAAATTAAAATAAAAAATCTCTTAATATTGTTGATTTCATTATAAATTATAATAAATTTATTATTATTTTTATTATTTGCTTACATTGTTGTAGAACTTAACTAATGGATTGATGAATGTTTTATCGAATACAATGATGTCGACATCAATATCATTGTAATCGACGTCAACACTTTTTTTTATTCATTCGTTCATTCAATTATTTATTGCTCAATGACGCCCTGAGAAATTCGTATTGATTGTCTAGGAAAATCTTTGAAAATAAAATTGAAATCATCAATTTTGAAAATAAAGAAAAAGAAAAGATCAAGAAAATAAATTGCAAAATCAAATTATTCGTGAGATTGTTGTTGCTTTTGTTTTGCGAAATATTTGCAAAAAAAAAAAAACAAATAGGTGTCTGAAAGGTTGCCATGTAAGGATTGGGACTGCACACTTTGGCTGAAAATTTGCCAAATTTTGTTTTAAAGTGTTTGATTTTCAAGTTAACCCTTTAAGAGACGACTCAGGTTTTTTTAATATATTTATTTTCCAAGAAAATTTTACTAAACTTTGATAACAGAATTAATGTAATAATTTAAGTTCAATGTGTAGTTTACATCTAAAAAGCTATTAATCATTTCCTCTCATATTTCATATTCTCATGTTGTATATTTTATATAAATTCTCTTCCTGTTTTTAAAAATAAATCATCAAAACACTTTAAATTCGGGGAAATGCTCAAAAATTATAAATATTTTGATCTTTTTAAACAACAACATTTAAATGACTTGACCTCCAGTCAATGTTCAAGCTAACAGAATCATTAAAAATTAGCAAATTTTCAAACCAAAGATCACTTAAAACGTTTTAAAACCCAAAAACCATAGAATACAGCTAGAAGTGAAACTTTTTTTTATAACATAATAACATATATAAACTAATTCAGGCGCGGATCTACGGGGAGGGAAAAAAAGGAAATTTCCCTCCCCAAAATAAAAATATTTAATGAAAAGTCTGTATTAAATCATTCAATTTAAGGAAATAGTTAAGAAATTCATTCTATTTTCCTACCCCAAAATATCTAGCAGGATCCGCACCTGAACTAATTGTTGTAATCTTTAGTTGTTTCTCTTCTATTTGTTTTCTCTCTGCACGCAGAGAAAAAATATGGTTCGGGTGACCATAAACTAAGAGCAACATACTATGATTGTAATATATGATCCCAGGTTACAATAAGTATATTTGTACGTAATCATTATTCTGATTACGTACAATTTATCAATTTTTTAATCATTTAATAATCCCATTTTATCAGATATGTAAACTAATTTTATCATTAATAACCAATTTTATAATATATATAATACCATTTTATCATATATATAATTCCATTTTATCATATATAATCCTATTTTATCACACATATAATACAATTTTATCATATTTATAATCCCATTTTATCATATATATAATTCCATTTTATCATATATATAATCCCATTTTA
>MINK01174296.1:15671-26082 GCA_001735545.1 Phormia regina | reverse complement strand
ACATGGAATACTGTTCTATTTTCGGATGAGTCCAAATTTAATTTAAGATGCAGCAATGGGAAAACAAAGGGAAAGAGATTGGACCCAAAATATACTAACAAGACAGTTAAGTATTATGGTCTGGGGATGTTTTTCAGGCCAAGGTATGGGTTCAATCCAATGAGGTATGTATTTTGAAGTGGTTGTTCAATCACCAGATGTCAATCCCATAGAAAATCTATGGGAAATAGTAGATCTCAAAATACGGACTCAAAATTACACCAGAAAGGAAGATTTATCGGCAGCGGTTATAAGGGATTACAGATTACAGAAAATTATAAATTTTATAGTTATCACCACTACTAATGAACTTGTTGACCATTATTGGTAACCATTCCTTTACGGATTTGATAGTTGCTTCAGTAACTTATTTGGAACGGTGTTCATATCTTTTATTAAAGTCTTCGGTATTTTGGTGTGTTAAGACTTTTTCGATCGCACTCTTTATTATTACAACAGATTCAAAGAATAATATTGTAATAACTAAAAGTAGCACAAATTATCCACTTATGGATTCTATTCACTTAAATCATAATATGTTGTTATATATAATAGAAAATTAAAATAGTACCACGAAAAAAGTCTCAAAAGGTGTCCCTATTATGGATTTTCTTTAATTTGGGCATATATCTCTAATTTCGTGTTTCTAAAATGAATATTATAGAAAATTCAAAAACTACCATTCGAAGAACAAAACGTCCTTTATCATGGATTCTCATTCATTTAGAAACACATATGGTTTCTAAGTTCAATATTGAAGAAAATTCAAAAAGTACCACAAAGTCCTTGTTATGAATTCTTATTCACTTATGAACATATATTTTTAATTTCATATTTCTAGGTTCAATGTTATAGAAAATTTAGATAAGTAACATTAAAAGAATAAAAAAATACCGCAGAATCATGTGCTTTAGTTCATGTTTCCCGATTTATCCCCTTTAGTACTTTTAATTTCCCTAGTATGTAACAAATATTGTATTCAAATGAGTTGTTAAATTGTGTCAGTGGGAAGAAAATAATACTTTGTGAAAAATGTACCAAAATTAGAAACGATTTTTACTCTTTCTAAAAAACTACAATTCTCGATTTGGTGCACATTTTGTTTCTATGTTTACTAGATTGAATGATAGATAGGGTGTCAAAAGAGTACAAAAAAAGTTTTTACCCGTTTTCTCCCTCATATAGGAGACTTTAAAAAAAAATACAAAACACCTATCCAATTATTTTTTAAATGAATATCAGTAACTATTCAATTTTGTTGTATCTCTGTTAGTTTAGAAGATATGAGATTAACGATTTTATCCGCATTTACCCTATTTTACCTCCTAAACATCGGAATTTCCTAACATCCCGTCTTAGTGGCTCTAGTTGGTAGAGGGCCAGTCTAATTCATCTTCCTAGCTTTAGCCGTTTAGACTGTGTGATGATGAATACGAGCAAAATATAGTGTTTACAAGTTTTACACGAACAGAAAGTCAGACGGACTGACGGACATTTTTAGATTTACTCAGAGTATGATTCTGAATTTGATTCTGACAAATTAAACAGTACCACTGTGGCTTGTTAGACATACCACTATAAAGTTCAATCGACAAGTACTTTAATAATTTTATTATTACAATTGTTAAATATGCTCTAAAAATATGCTATAAATATACTCTTAAAATCACTATATGCAAAAATATGCCATCAAGGGTGAAATATCCAAATATTGGCACTTACAAAATTGATGTCGAGATATGCTTCAATATATAGTGTAATGTCCTTAATGTCAAGAACTAGACTCTAGAAATGAGGATTCGAGACGTAGTATTTATGAATACTCTGTATGCCACAGAGATTTTGTTTTACTCTGAAACTCTGTGTAATTTAAAGTCTTAGCTTTTTGACACCATTTGTTTTTAACATTTTATCAGAAAGGGTTGAGTTGATATACTATTGGCACTGAATGGTGTCATTTTGTACACAGATATGTCTGGTTAAGAGACTTCATTTAAAAAATAATATTAGGGCGAATTTATATACCCATTATCACGTTTTGGAAATTTTACGTTATATGAAAATCCCATATTTGGTTTTTGAGTTTTCATTGGTTCTTTAACTATCCGCACAAAATTTTTTTGTCGAAACAAAATTATGAAATCAAGCTACAAGGGACAGCCTGTGTTTTCAGTCCATAACTCCTTTGTTTATTAACCGATTTTACTCAAATTTAATAACAAACAAAACTTATATAAGACAAATTTCATTCTCCCTACGCTGTCCCGTTCGAGCCCTGTCCTGCTTTCAACAGACAAACATAGTAAGATCGATTCAAAATCGAACAAGGACCCCGAATATATATACTTTATGGAGTCTTAAAAAATTATTTCGACATGTTACATACGGAATGACAAAATCAATATACGTCGCCATTTTGAATGGTTTAAAAAAACAATTATATCGTGATAAATATTTAAAATATGAATTAAAATTGTGACACTTATTAAAGAGAAACACAAAAGTAATAATTATTTTCGAAACAAATATTTTTGTAAACAAACTTTATAAATACAAAAAAACTTGAAAAAAATTATCTTATTTAAAAAAATTAATATTTTCATTTTTCTTTTTGATATACTACATTCAAATAATATATTTTCAAATTTGTTCTGCCTGAATAAACTTTTCGCACAATATTTTTTTATATTTTTATTTACTATAAATATTTTACTATGAAAAATTATTAAGAAAACAAGATACAATATTAAAAAAAATAATAATAATAAAAGAAAATTGAAATTAAAATGAACAACAACAAGAAATTTATTTAAATGATACAAAATAAGAAAAAAAAAAAAAAAGAAACAGAAATGAACACAAACAGTAAATAAAATTTATCAAACACATCATTATTTTTTTTATATATAATATTCATCTTAATACTTTAAGAGTATGTATATAGTATCTACTATATATTTATATGACCACTTGACTAGTCTATTTGTCTGTCCATCATCGTCTCTGCCTGCTGTCCATTAATTTATCCAAGCAACAATGAATTTGCTATAAAAACATGTAGTAGATATATACTATATAGAGATATCAGAGCGGACAATAAAAAATATAAAATAATATATTTAAACAAGTATAAATAAATAGAGAAAAAAATATAAATAAATACTTTATAGAAGAGTATGCAAAAAAGAAAAAAAGAAAAAAACAACAAGAGATTCTTTAGATATTATAGAAGAAATATATTTGTTTGATTTTCAATATATAAAAAAAAAGTGGAATGATTATATTGTTTATTTGTCCAAGAACTTGTTCAATTTAATTTTTCATTTTTTTTGTTGGTTTTGTTTTATTTATTTGTATCTATTTATCATTTATTTGTTGCGATTTTAGTTTATTTGTTGTTAAGTGTTTAATTTAAAAGTTTTGAAAAAAAATTATAGTAATTATGCAAAAAACATAGCAATTGAAAACCCACAAAAAAATCCCATTAATTCTTTATCGATTTGTATGATTAAAATAGCGAAATTCATAGAATTCGTCATACTGATGGAGTTACATGAAGCTCTCAAAAAAAATATTTAAACAGAAGAACTTTATAAGAAAATGTTTACCTAAACCAAGCTAAAAATACCCAATACGTTTCCATATCGATAGATGAACTTATGTATAACCTACAGGTGTAGGATATACATATGTTTATCATATCATTTATAAGTATCACGTCGGAAACCAAAAAAAAATAGATGTTTTCTAGATCCTTATAAGAAATGACGACGATAGGATCATGTATATTCGTCCATGTGTCGGTTGAAATGACGTTTATGAAGCCCACCAATAACTGACATATATATTATATATATCAAACAATCAGAAATATTTTGGGGATTTTGCTATTCAGCAAGATTGGTTTATAAATTGGAATGATATGCTTAAAAAACGGACATTAAAGCCGATAATAGAATTTCTATTTGTTTATGTAAAGAAGTTTCGGAATATTTTCTCTAAAATTAAATAAAACGTTTCTATATTAACTGAGATATCGGCCAAAATGCATTTTTGATTTTCTGAAGCCCTTGTTAAGGCCAAAGATTTTTTATATAGATCAGTTATAAATAATGCTATAAAATTTCGGTCTATTGAATCAATCAACCAATCAGTTATAAACAACCGAATTATGTGTTAGAAACTCAAAAAACTAAAAGTTATAGCCGGTCAAACTCGACCATTACCTATGTTTACCAAAATTAGGGAAGGGGCCAATTATGGACCATTACTTGTATTAAGTGTAAAATAAAAAATGCTAATACGGATATTACGTCGGTACCAAGATTCACGTGTATAAATACACTTTTGGGTGAAATTGGGTCTAATATGGGAGCTATGATGAATCATGAGCCGTTTTTTATAAAATTTTGAAGAATTATTTGTAAAAATGTTATTTGTGTCGAATATTTTGTTGATACTAATATTTTTATGGAATTTATGCACGTTAATGTAATTTTCAAAAGAAGGTTTTATATGGGAGCTATGGTCAATTATGGACCAACCATAGCTTATGTTCGACTGGTTGGTATTTTGATATAGGTGTACCAAAGGAGTGAGCAACGCCAATTTTGGAAGGTGGACCTAACAGACCATTCAGGGGCGCAGCTAAGGGAGTCAAAGTAGGGTACTTAAAAATTACATAGTTTCTGTTCTATAAAAGATATTGATTTCGAAATTTTTCCGTGTAACGAAGTATTATGTCAGCTAAGCAATGTAATTTAAATGAAAAAAATCGTTTTTTTTTTTTTTTTTTTTTTTTTTTTTTTTTTTTTTTTTTTTAAAAAAAAAAAAATTTTTTTTTTTTTTTTTTTTTTTTTTTTTTGATTTTTGCTATTAAAGTAAAACTTTTGAAAAAAAATTTTTTTGGGAAACTAAAATATATTTTTGTTATAAAATTTTTGTTATAAAATTTTTGTTAGAAAAAATATTTTAACGAAATTTTCGCCGAATGTAGTCTTAGTCATATAAAATAACAAAGTGATAAAAACTTTAAGATTTTTGTAACAGAAATCCCACAGTTCCCAAAGAAATGGTGAAAAGCATAAAAAATTTATTTTTTTAAATTTTTCGGCTATAGAATCTACATTTTTCCGAAGTCCTGTAGATTGTGAACTTCTAACAACATATTGAAGATTCTTAAAATACATTCCGCTTGTCGATTCGTGTTTTGGGATTTGAAAAAATATAATCTAAAGTCAAAACTTTCATATAAAATGGGTCGTATTCGGGTGCGAGTCTATCTTGACCAATTGAATTATTGGGCTTGTTTTTTATCTTAAAATCATCTCTGTGAAGTTACCTTTTAGAAAAGTGCAAAATTAGTATATGTTACTAAAGAAAATTTAATTTTAGATAAAAAAAAAATGTGTAAATACTTTTTCGGGCAAATTTGATTTTTTGCAAATTTCAAATTCAAAATCATTTATTTGTGGACTCGATTAAGATATCGATTTAAAATTTGTTTATTCAATAAATAAATCGTTTTTTAATTAGCTAAACCAAAAACAAATAATATCGGTCGAAAATATTAGGATAAATGTATATGAAAAAAATTAGAACAAATACATGCAAAATTAAGGTACATAAAAATTCAAACGCAAATAACTCGAAAACTATAAAGACATGAAAACATGTTTTTTTGTAAGTCTTATCACGGCTTAAAATAATTTATAAAATAAATATTTGAAATCGAAGGTGAAACAAAAATTTGGAAACGATTAAAAATGTTTTTGTCAGAGGAATCCAACTTCGCCCCTAAGGTATGTTCGGTCCCCCTTTCAAACTTAACATTGTACACTCCTCTGCTATGCCTATACCAAATTTTATGCAAATCCAATCAGACGATTCTGCTCCACTGTGCTGTGTAGTGTACAGAAGTAACATAGGAAAAACCGAAATTCAAATATATTAAAAAAATATTTATTGGAAACACGCTTATGTTAATTCTGCTTAAATATATTTATATTAAAATTTAAATTTATTGGCATTAATTTTATTTTGCTAAAAAGAAAAAAAAACTATTTTTAAAATCCTTTCAAGTTCATTAAGCTCACCAAAGTGCGTAACATTAATTTCTATTTTGCCAAAAGTGCGAAAATATTTTATTACATCCATAATACAAAGTTTAGAAGGAAAAGAAATAGATTGTTTAAAAATAAAAAAATAAAATACAAAGTTAAGGCTTAATTTCATTATTATACCCAACAGCTTAAGGATACAAAATATTAGAATTTTTTATTTCATCCTACGGTCATTCATTTATATGCTTTTTTGTTGTTCTCTATTATCCTGCCAGTAAACTCAGTTATTCTAGCTCAATGACCATGTGATTTAAATTTATTTAATTAACTCAAAAAAAGGGTCAGGTTATATATTTTATCATTCTATAATTTGTAAGTCATAGTAAATGTTTAAGACTTTATATTAGTGTGTGTGTGTAGAAAAATAAAAGTGGGTGTTTTGAACGTGCGAATAGACTGGCAAATAATTTATTTAATATTTTCTTGTTTTTTGGAAAAATGTGTAAAAAATAATGGGGTTTTTAACTTAATTTTCAAGTGACAATTGCTAGAAACATACTTCATGGTAAAGGACTTTAGTGTTTTAAACATTTTGTCATATACTAGAATTTTGACAAATGTTTTTGGGAAAAAAATTGTTAAGTAAACTTTTTTTGGTTTGTTTGTTTATTGGGCAAAAACCACAACTGATTTAAAAATGTAGGAAAATGTCCTTCACAAAAAAAGAAGAAAAATGAATAAGTTTGAAATTGAAAAATAAAATTGAATTATTGATTAAGGTCAACAAAAGGCAACAAACAAACAGCAACAGATTTTAAAATTCCAAACACATAATATACCTTAAAGAAAATAACAAAAATTTTCTAGAAACCCCCCAGATATAATCAAAGAAGAATAATAAATAATATTTTTTTAAATGAATTTCAAAGTTTACTTTTAGTCTAAAGTTTATAAAGGTGTTAAGGATGTCAATTTAAAAAAAAGTAATATATATGCGCCCTAAAGTATGCACTCATAATTTCGTAATTATATTTACTCAAACTTTTTTAAATTTTAACTGACATAGCAACTATGGTTGCAATCATTGCTTCCGTAACAAAAACGACAATATAAATATTTTTACATATTTTATTCTATATATTCAAACAAACAGACTGCATATATAAAAAAAAAACAACAATGACACTGTTAATCATTACAATATTCTGTTGCTAGCTAAGCTGCTTGTTTAGGCTTCTTCAAAAAAAAAAAAAAAAAAAAAAAATGTGGCTTACGTGGAATTCCTTCCTCATGCTGAACTCGAATCTGCTTTGATCCCATACAACGATGGGGCAAAAACAACAAGGAGTTGTCGTAACAAATTAATTTTGGTAAACATATTACTTTATGTTTAGAATAAATAAATACGAAGTTTTGAAATAATTGGCGCAAGGACACGCCTACCTCCCATATATCCTGGAGTTAAAAAAAATCAATTTTTTCTCATCTTTACCAAAATGTATGGCAGCCATTGGAAATAGAATGTTTACATGTATTCTAATTCATTTTTCAATCGGAGCAAGAACGCGCAAGGAATATTTTTCAGAATTACAACAAAATTTGTGATTGCTGTTAAATATAAATTATTTAAGATTCTGCCAATTTTTATTTAAATCGGAATAAAAATACGCCTATCACCAGGAAAACGCATTTCTGGCTAACATAACGTTTTTACTTTTCTAAAAATAGAAGCAGGTGTCGCAGAAAATTGAAACTTGGCACATATTTTACTTTAGATACAGAGTAACTATAAAAAATGTTAAAAAATTGGGCCAGAAACACGCTTAACTCCCATGTATACATAAATGTGAAAAACGCATTTTCTTTCAAAATACTGGCCAAAACAGCATCAAAACTTACTATAGCTATTGGAAATGTATTTTCTAAAGGTCAGACAGAATTCTATTTAACAATAGCAAGGGAAACCTTACCTCCCCCAAGCTTATTATATATTATTTTGTTTGCACCCATATTTTATGTTGAGTAAATCATTAATTTGCCTAATTTCCACCGGCTTCCGGCCCCAAATTGTTATATTTTTTTAGTTTTCAATATTTTATTAAATTTTAAAGTGCGAATGCGTTTTTCCACAGTGGACAAGATCCTTGACAGACCTCCTCACAAAGTTGAAAATTTAAACATTTTTAACAAAATTCACATATACAATTCAGGAATACTGTGGATGATAGCATATATTCGGGACAACATTCTCCATATGTTGGGAATGCGTGCCAACGCACCGTTTGTCCACAGTTGGCAAAATCCTTGACAGACATCTAAAAGATCGTATTCACATAGTTGAAAATTTCAAAAGTTTCTTAGATTTTTTTTTTTTTTTAATTTTTGAAGAATTAAAAAGATTCTTCATTTTTCATTATTGGTCAGATAACTGAGTTTAGTTTTATGATTTTTTAGTACTTATTAGTCGCATTTTAAATATGTCATGCGAGTTAAATATTCCTTACGAAATATTTAACTCGCATATTTATCTTCACTCACATTCGTGTAAACCGTTCTTGAGTTATAAGGAAATATACAAGAGTAATAGCCTCTCTATGTAGATAGTAGCTACCCCTATAAAAATTTCTACACCAGATGGAAAAAAACTGGAAACAAATTTGTATTAGGCACAACTATACCTCTTTGGTGAAGGATTTTTTTGTCGACCAGTGTAATCGTTGCAATGCAACTAAAAATTAAAAAAATATTTGTAACATATTTGTTCAAAAACTAATTCTAATGCTGAAAATGCGCTTTGGCCGATATTTCAGATTACAAATGATCAATTGAGTTTATTCCCTCAGGAATTAAGTTTCTAGCTTATACAGAGACTTCAAAAAATTGAAAAAACATTATCAAGTAGCCTACTTGAAGTAGCTTATTGTTGTTGTTATTTTTCATTACTTATAAAAACAACAACATTATACATAGCAGCTATTAAATTAATTTAAAAAAGTTTAGTTAATAACTTGGTTATTTATAGACCGATTTCTTAAGAAAAAAAACTCGTAACTAATATAAGATCTTCAAAAGTTAAAAAAAAACGTTTTGGCTAATATCTCGAAAACTAATGGACCTACTTTTTCATTTACTCAGCAAAAAAATTTTGAAAAAATATATAAGAATTTTTCTCGTAAAAGCGAAGTCTTTTTCGTGTAAAAGGGAAGCCTTTATCTACTATAGGATACTAGAATAGCCGTCAACAAATACGATTTACTTCGGTTATTTTCGGTTGGTGATATCTCAGTTATTTATCAACAGATTCTGCTCATTTTGAATAGCGTTCATCTAAGGAATATTCTCTATAATTTGATGTATAAAACATATTTATCCGATAACTGGGGCTTTCTAAAAACTGATTTCAACAGACAGACGGACATTTTTATATCGGCTTCCCTATCAATAAGAATCTTGTATATATATTTCGGGGTCTTAGACGAATATTGTAGAAATTACAAACGGAACACAAACTTTTTTACACCTGTAGCGAAGGGTTTAAAAACATTAAGTTATTAATTTCCTTATTATGAAAAATACTTTTTATTAACATTAAATCAAACATTTATTTTTTCCCCTTTGAAAAAAATTAATCTTTAATAAAGAAACTGCCCTAAAATAAATATTTAACTTTAATTAAAAATTTCAAACAATTTAATACCGAATTTTGTATTTATAAGGAGCAGAAGAAAGAATAAAAACAATAGGCACCAAAAATCTTGTAAATGCCAAATAAATATTAACAAATAATTCAAGATGTTACCAACTTTTTGTAAACGAAAAAAAAGCAACAAACAAAAAAATATATAATAAAAATAAAGAACAAAAAAAAAAAAAACAAATTTAATACAATCGTTCCCCAGATATTGGCAAAGTGTTGAATGTTTGGTTGTTGGTTTGTCTTTTAAAAGAACGAAATAAAGAAAAGGTAAAAAATCTAAAAAAAAAGTATCTAATGGATTTGTTTTCAAACAATTTCTTTTACTCTTGTTTTTTATTTTTAGGAAAAATTGTATTTTTTAGGTTTTTTTGTCTTTAATATTTGTCTTTCGTTTTGCCCCTCTACAAAATATTTTTTTTTTGTTTTCCTTTGGCATTTGTAATAAGTAGGTAAGTGGGTGTTATTTTTGGCAAAATATTTTCTAAATAAAGAAGATTTTAGCAAACATTTGGTTTTTAATATTTAGACAACAACGAATTGTTTAAACACTTTATAGACCCAGCAAAAAACGTGGAAGTTCTTCAAAAAGAGAACATTTTCACAACTTCAAAAG
>MINK01174295.1:5869-16520 GCA_001735545.1 Phormia regina | reverse complement strand
AGTCTATACTATAGACTATTTTATAGTCTATACTATAGACTATTTTATAATCTATACTAGAAACTATTTTATAATCTATTCTTCAGTCAATTAATCCATTACAAAACTTAGCAGTAGCTTAATATGCAAGTAGAGTGCAATACAGTGTCACTTATTTTTACCCCGCTCTGCTTTAAAATTTAAAAATTATTCTATTTTGTTTTTAAAATAAGATGCTGCTGAAGTAAATTACATTTTTTTTTGCCTAAGCTTTTATTTCCTTTATATAAAGAGCTTTTAGCTGAGGAGTACAATTTTTTTTTTGTACAAAATCTTTGCAATTGTAATTGCCTC
Source organism: Phormia regina (assembly GCA_001735545.1). Taxonomy (NCBI): domain Eukaryota; kingdom Metazoa; phylum Arthropoda; class Insecta; order Diptera; family Calliphoridae; genus Phormia; species Phormia regina. Next base: position 16,187 of record MINK01174295.1, on the reverse strand, counting down.
TTGGTTTTGTTTATTAGAAATGACAAAAGGAAGTAGGATGGTGTAAAGGTACATAAGCATATATATATGTATGTGAGCATGTGTATGAAAACACTCTATAATCGCTCCGAACAGTATTCTGAGATTTTTTAATAAACTTTTATTGGTATTTGTTGCAGCAGAAGAAAATAATTTTAAATCATCTACATCTTAAGTTGTATTTCATATACACACACCAAAACTAAAGTTCTATAAGTCAGTGTTTAAGTGTGTGTATATATGCACTTCAATTTATTGTTCTTATATTGGCGTACTATGTATGTGGGTGTATGTGTACATTTCTCATATATAGCTTTTGGCCATAAAGTATTAACAAACAAACAAAACAATTAGAATTAAATGTTCCCCTGTGCCTTGATAGCTACATATATAGATGAAACAAATAAACAAATCGAACGATTGAACGAACGAACCATCAAGAACAAAACGTTTCATTTCATTTTCAATTCAATTTTAAATTGGAAAAAAAGGGGACTAGACGCTTTAGCTATAGCAACAGCAGCTAGAGTAATCAAATTCAAAGACATGTTTCATTAAGAATATGTATCTGAAACTTAACAGGGGAGTTTGAATTTGGTGTTTTATTGAGCAAACACTTTGATTAATCGTAATAAAATTGTATCAAGAAATTGTGAAATAGTTTTGAGGTTATATGGTTTTAGTTTTAGGTTTTACTCATTATAAGCTTTTTGAAGAAAATGGAAATGTCTTGAGGTTATGGTAAATATTTGTGGGGAATTTAATTTGAATTACACATATGGCCTGAATAAACACATAATTATTAATTACAAGTTAAATTGAATACAGGTGGGGTATTTTTATTGGAAAAAAAGATTGTGTTTTTAAAATTAAGTTTGAAGGAAATTATAGAATAAGAAGAAGTAATGAGTTTGAAAGATTTTTAAATATAACTATAGGGAAGAGTACATACAGAAGACAAAACCGCAGAATGGTCTAGACTAGAGACTATAAAATAGTCCATACTTTAGACTATTTTATAGTCTATATTATAGAATATTTCATAGACTATACTAACACTATTTTATAGTCTACGCTATAGACTATTTTGTAGTGTATACTTTAGACTATTTTGCTGTCTGTTTTAGTCTAGTCGGTGGTATAATCTTTAGTTTCGTCTATACTCTTATCTATAGTTTTGTCTATAGTCTAATCTATAATCTAGCCTATTGTATAGTCTAGTCCATAGTTTGATATATAGTATGGTCTAAAGTCTCAGTAGCCTATAGTCTTGTCTATACTCTAGAGTCCAGATTCTTGTACAGTCTTTAGTTAGATCCTTTAATAATTTTTAATAATTTCTTTCAAATTATTAAAGAAACAAACCTTTCAATGTTAAAAAAAAAATCTCATGTCTAGAGGTCATAAAATTCAGCTGTCGCTTGAACAGATTAAAAAAATCGTTGCAGTTTTTTTTTTTTTCGAAAATTCTACTAAAAGAAAAATACAACTGAAACTAACGAATGAATACCAAAAAGAATAAAATTACAAAACAATTGGCAACAAAATCATGGTCAATTTTAAACTGAACAATATAAAACGCAAAAGAAAACAACAAATAAACCAAAGGAAAAAAATGCAATCTTGTTTATTTCAACCAATAAAATCTTCATACAATAAGTTGAAAACACATACATACATATGTATGAGTAACTAACTACACTTTAACTACAAAACAAGCAGCATATTGGCTAGACCTTTGGTAATTTGTTCATATTCCTAAAGACATTCCTTACATCATGTAGACCGAGTGGTGGCTGTCTAACTAAAATTATTGTTGTAAATGAATATTGGCTAAAAGCAAAAGTCAACAACATTGAAGAAAAAAACTTTGTTTTTGAAAAAAATTCTAAACATTAAATCACATAAACGAAATAGTCATAAAGCAATTATTTTGATCAAAAAAAAAGGATTATCACAAAATAACCTTGTGTATGAAAAATTTTTTTAGGAAAAACAACAATAAAAATCTATAAAACTTGAACAAATTTTATATGAGAAAAAATTTGGTAATTGAACTTGGAGACCTAATATTAAGGACAAAGTTAAAGGGAAGCAAATAAGAAGAAAACCAAATACTTGAAAGAGTTAAAACCATCGTTTAGATATAAAAGGACTTATAAGACAGATAATAAATGAAGGATGCTGAAACAAGAAAAAAAGTCTACAAACCGAAAAAAAAGAAAAAGTCGCAGAAAAATTGAAAAATCCAAAATTATTAAATTAAAAAAAAATGGAAAATGAAAAATGAAAAAAAAAAATAGAAAAGTATTTACTTGAAATTGCAAAAAATCACTAACTTGTTAAAAAGAGCTATAATAAAAAAATGGAAAATTAAAAAAAACGATCAACGCAAAAAAATCAAAATGATAAAAATCACCAAAAAGGAAAAAATAATAAAAAAACGCTAAATAAAAAAGTAATCACTAAAACAAAAATAAATGGTCAACATAAAAAATTCCCAAAAAAGAAAAAATTTCAAAATCAAAACATAAGACAATATAAAAAAAAGGTAAAACAATTACTCAAAGCACTATTCAACGATGTTTTGGGGGGAGAGCCTCATGCGTTGCATTGTTTTAACTTGACTAATTGGTAAAAAAAAAACTTGAAAATCGCTTAGACTGACAAAAATGGCAAAAACCGAAATGAAAATATGCCGCTTGAATAATAAAATATTTAAAAAATAAATAATAAAAATTAAAACTAACGTAAAAACGACAAAATTAAAATATATCGAAACGAAAAAAAGTGATAGAAATAACAAAAATATAAAAATCGGTTAAACAGAAAAAAATTAAAAAAGAAAAAAATCCCCTGAACATAAAACAAAAACCAACAACCGATCAAAAAAAGTAATAAAAAAACCAAAACGAAAAAGTGAGAAAAAAATCACTAAAACGGAAAAAACGTCTAAATAAAAAATCCACTGAATAGAAAATAAAAAACTCCAAATATAAAAAGTCTAACAAAAAATAATCGCTAAAGCTAAAAAACTAGGCAACAAGAAAAAAATCATTAAAATGAAAAAATTTTAATATCGAAACNNAAACATTAAAAAGAAAAAAAAAAAAAAAAAAATGTTAAAATCGAAACTAGGAGATATGAAAAGACAGATAAACATTTATTTATTTTATTATTTTTGGGGGGAGAGATAAAAGTGTTGTGCCTTGTTTAAACTTGACGAAGTTGAGAAAAAACGAAGGCGACAAATCGCTTAAACTGTAAAAAATACCAAAAACCAAAACGAAGATATGCCGCTACAATCAAAAAATATTTTAAATAGAAATATTTACAAATCAAAAAAATCGTGAAAAAATATTTAGATACATCGAAATGGAAAAAGTGATAAAAAGAATAAAAATGCAAAAAATCGCTAAAACCTAAATAAATGAAAAAATCGCATGAACATAAAACAAAAATATAAAATTGACTAGCTTGTAACACATTTTTGGAAAAAATACCCGAAACGTAAAAGTGAGAATAAATTGCTAAAACGGAAAGAAAATGCAAAAAGTCTTCTGAACATAAAATAAAAAAAACGCCTAAAACAAAAAATTTACTAACTTATCGCAAGAGATTCTTTCAATGACAAACATTGTATGAAATTTTTATGTCAGTATTATTTTTTTATTCAAATTTGCCCTTTAAGCCCTTTTTTGTTTTATTTTTTTTAAGGATTTTAAATTTAACAAAAACTAAACTAATGAAAAATGTCTATATCTTATATAAAACATAAAATATAGTTTAGTAGGAGTAGAGGTGGCTAAAGATCAATATTAAAACTTTTAATATAATCTACCCCGTCCCTTAAAAATTATTATTGTTGTTGTTGGAAATAAAACAACATTTATCGGAAGTTGTTTGAACAAAAATTTGTTTTTATATTTTTACAAAACAATAACCATAAAACTTTTTACACTCACTCTTTCATTTACTTACTTACACATACTCACATGTTTTTGTAACTACTACTACTACTAAGAGCAATAAAATTTCTTGTATAATTGCTGGAAAATATTGTTGTTATAATAATGTATGTATGTGTATATGATGCCATAGACATTAATTTCAAATTGATGCCAGCACGCAGACAAAATTTTAAATATGAGTTTTTTTCAGAAAATTTCATTTCATTGAAGTTGAATATAATTGTATTTAAAAAGGGGGATTTCATTTATATCTTGTCACTTTGACTCTTTGTTTTCTGTTTGGTGAATATATAAATATATTTTTGGAAAATGTTTTGTTAATTATCTAGTGTCTTATAATTATTAAAAATTATTACTTGTTTCCATTTCTTTCTTTGAACAGGGGGAGTTACAATTTTCATTTATTTTTTTCGGGTTTTTTTGTCAACACAAGGCAAATTATTTTGTGGGGATTTTTTATAAAAGCCCTGCAGTGCTGAAATTTATTAGACATATAGTATTAGGATAAGTTTATAAAATTGACCAAAGGACTTATATTGATATTAAATAGAGTCTAACAAAGTAGAAGATTATTGCAGAGGTTCTAAAAACTTAGAATTGAATTAAAATTGAAACTCGTTTGAGATTAGTTCGATATTTTTACTAAGCTTAAGAACTGTAGGACAATTTCCAAAAAAAAATTTGTTAGGAAACCCTTTGACACTATTTCAGGTTTTTGTTATTTTAGCTTTTGTCTTTTGTTCGGCACTTCATACTTTTTTGAGGGGAGAAATAAAAATTCCGGTTTTTTCTGTGTTTTATGATCTTTTCAAAAGTAATTTTAATTTAGGTGTTAATTACCAGTTTTTCTCTCTCTCTCTCTGTTCTTTTAAAATTTATTTAAAGAAATTAAAATTATGACTTTATTTCAAGTGTGAACAAATAAGGGTTACACAAAAATAAAAGGGTCCACAATTAACAGCAAAAAACAATAAATCCAACAAAAAAAATATTTCATAATATTTATAGATTTTATATTTAACACATAAAGTAAGTAAATGAACTCTATAAAAGCTAATTAATAAAGACACTAAACTATGACCCAATATTTAAGCAAAATAACAAAAAATATAAAACCAAAAAAATAAAAAATAAATAAATATGTAGCTAAAACATTGATTAAATTTCTTATAATATATAATGGAAAATATATGTAGTATCTATAAATATAAACCCTTATAAACTTAATTAAGGTTAAACAGTTAATTAACAAAAAAGTCTTAAAGTGTTAATGAAACCAAAAAGAAAAAAAACAGAAAAGAGAGAGAGAGAGAAAAACAAAAATAGAAAACTTCACCAATCTTAAAACTTTGTCAAAGACAACCATACCCAACACCTTATCAACTTTGTAACTAAAATATATATATATACATATATTGAAATATATTTATATGTATAGCCTACTTATAGGGGCTTAACACCTTTTAATTTTCTTCATTTAATACTTTGGCTAAAAAAGACAAAAACTTAAATATAAAAATAAAGAAAAATATATTTAGGTATAAAACAAAGTTCCACAAGACAACAAGGTTAATTCTCCGCTACTAATTATCTGTCAAATAGCGTTTGTCTAAAGCAACAAAAAATAAAAAGAATTAGTCGAAAGGTAGATAAATAACACAAAAAGATAATCTTGGGATTTTCAATATAAGAAAATTAAATCTTTTTAGAAAGAAAATGAGTTAAGACAAATAAATTATGAGAAAAAAGGAAGATATAGAAATAATTAGTTAGGTATGAGAATTTAATAAAAGTATAAATATTAAAAAAAGGATTTGTAGATTAAAAATTAGAAAAGCTATTAGAATAAATTTAAATATGGAATATAGAGTATTCTGCAGTTTATTATATAGACTAGTCTAAAAAATTTATTTATAAACTAGTTAATGATCTAGTCTCTAGTCTTCATCATAGACTCGTTTGTAGTCTAGTCTATAAACTAGTTCAGAAATTAATTTGCAGTCTAGCTTATGGTCTGGTCTATAGTCTAGATCATAGTCCAGTTCATTGTCTAGTAATATATAGTTCATAGTCCAGTTTATAGTTTTTTTCATGGTCTAGTCCATAGCCTAGATCATAGTCAAGCAGTATAGCTTATGATCTGGTCTATAGTCTAGATCATAGTCCAGTTCATTGTCTAGTAATAATATAGTTCATTATATAGTTCGTAGTCCAGTTCAGAGTTTTTTTCATGGTCTAGTCCATAGCCTAGATCATAGTCAAGTTCATAGTCTAGTTGATAGTCTAGTTCAGAGTCTGGTTTATGGTCTAGGTCATAGTCCAGTTTATAGTCTAGTTTATACTCAAGCTTATAGACCAGTCATAAGGAAGTTTGTAGTCTTCTTTATAGATCAGTTCATAGTTTATTTCATAGTCTAGTTTGTAGTCTAAACAATAGTCTAGTTTATAGTCTAGTTCATAGTCAAGTTTATAGTCTAGCTCATAGTCTGGTTCATAATATAGTTCATAGTCTACTTCATAATCTTTTTCATAATCTAGTTCATAGGTTAGTTATAGCAAGTTTATAGTCCAGTTCATAGTCTAGTTCATAGACTAGTTTATAATTAAGTTCATAATCTAGTTCACAATATAGTTGATAGTCCAGTTCATAGCCAAATTTATAGTCTAGTTCATAGTCTGGTTCATAGTGTAGTTCATAGTATACTTTATAGCAAGGTTTATAGTCTAATTCATAGTCTAGTTGGTAGTCTAGCTTATATCCTAGTTCATAGTTTATTTCATATTCCAGTTCATAGTCCAGTTTATAGTATAGTTCATAGTCCAGTTCAGAGTCTTGTTTATAGTCTAATTGATAGTTCAGTTTATAGTCTAGATCATAATCTGGTTCATAATATGGTTCATAGTCTAGTTTATAGTCTAGTATATTGTCAAGTTTGTCGTCAAGTTTATAGTCTAGTTGATAGTTAAGTTTAAGTCTAGTTCATAGTTAATTTCAAATTTAGTTTACAATATAGTTTACAGTCTAGTTCACAATCTAGCTCATAGTCTACTTCATAGTCATTTTCATAGTCTAGTTCACAGTTTAGTTATAGTCTAGTTCATAGCCAAGTTTATAGTCTAGTTCATAGTCTGGTTCATAGTCTGGTTCATAATGTAATTCATCGTCTAGTTTATAACCAAGTTCATAGTCTAGTTCATAGCCAAGTTTATAGTCTAGTTCATAGTCAATTTTATAGTCTAGTTCACAGTTTAGTTTATATTTCCTAATAGTTTTTTCTATTCTCTTCATTATAGATTGCAGACTATAAAATCGACTTCTAAGTTGTTCAAACAATGGACTTGTCTGGCTTATTGTCCAGTCTGTAGACTGGTCTGTCGTCTAGTATATAATCTAACCCAAGAGCTATAATATAGTTCATAGTTCCAGTTATAGTCCGCTTAATAATATAATCTATAGACTAGTCTAATAATACAGTTTATATTCTGATTTGTAGATTATTTTATTGTTTAATTTATAGTTCAATAATCTACTGTCTACCATATAGTATGTTCATTTCTATAGTCTATAGTCTGCAGTTTGCGCTATAGCTTGACAGTCTATAGTATACTGTTTAGCGTATTTAGCGTATTACTTTTGATAACATTTTTTTATTTTACTTTTCACGGTCCGTTCTAAATTTAATTTATAGGACTTTGTTTGGTTTATCTCATCTTCTTAAAAGTCAAATTTATTACCACATTTATTGTAAAATTTTACAATGTAATCCTTGTTCTAAATATGACACAGGTGCATAGCAAACTCTCAGACAATGTCATTGACATAATTATAAGAGAAAAAAATAACATCACGTTTCCATGACAAATAAATTATATAAAAAAATCTCACTTGACGTCTACCTTTTAATCAAGACTCTAATTTGATTAAACAGAAATGCATAAAATATAAAAATGTTAAATGTGAATATATATACCCACACATACATACTATATACTGCTATTTACTAATGTGTATAAATATGTCTGTTTTTATAAAATTTCTATTCTTTTTTATTTTATGTAATTTTCCTTTATTTACGTGTTAACAAAAACGCCTTGTTTGCCGTCAAACCTTTTTTAAAGTAAGTCAAAAAATTGAGCAGACAATATGCATCAAAAAAAAAAAAAAAAAGGAGATTTACAAAATTTTGTTGAAAAATAATATAAATAAATGGAAAAAATGCCAGACAATTGGGTAAACATAGAGAAAAACGTGACAAAAACTCTTTGAATTTTGCTGGCAACTTTAAGCAAAAGCTTAAAGTAAATAGAAAATGGCTAGAAATTTAAAATCCCAAAAGGACATGAGCTAAATTTAACATAAAAGAAATGTTTTAATAATAATAGCAAAAAAAACAGCAGCTACTTTATAAAGTTTAAAATGATATAAAAGCCTAAAAATATGCAATGAGTTTTTTTTTGAAGAAATTCAAAATTAATTTTAAAATTCTTTTTTTGAAAGAAACAAAATAAATTCTTATTTATTTTAAAGTGTTTTTGACACTTAAATAATACATAGACAGATTTTGAATATGTCTGACATTTACACATACTTGAGACTTTTAACATTTTATAGGGATTTTCATATTGAAATGAAGGCAAATGAACTTTAAGTGTAAACACGTGGGTATTAAGAGAACAGACAAAATTACATTTAGATGTAAATTTATTTTGACAAAAGATTTTTACAAAAAAAAAAAAATATAAATAAATATATTCAAAGCCAAGTAGTAGTCTCGAATAAATAGTGCTAATTTTCATTTTAACAATAAATTGGTCAGCAAATGTTTTGAATGTATTAGAAAAACTAACCATTTCTTTCTCAATCCAAAACAAAAAAGCTTCAAGGATTTAATAACTTTCTCACACTTTGTCACCATATGCTTAAAGAAAACAAATATTAATGTTCCTTTAAATCCTTTACTTAAATAAAACACTTGAAATCAAAATATTATATAATTTCCAAATATATTGAATACAAAGCAAAAGAAAAAAAAAACAAATAAATAATCTTAAAATTAAATAACAACAAGAATACAATAAATAACAAATCAAATAATAAATATAAATATAAACACACCAATATCCTGTATTAAGCCTATACAACTACTTACACACACATACATATTAATCAATATAATCACAATCAAAGGAAACGATATAAAAAAAAATAAAAACAAATCACAACAATCAACAAATCTAAGACCATACGCAATAATCTAGGATAAAGTATGTCCACAAAAAGTTAAGTTCAAATAATATTTCTGAAGCTAAAATAAGAATCATTTTTTATCGAAATTTACACAAATTTCTTTGAAAATATTTTTATTTTTTCCTAAATATTAAACAAAACCTTAAGCAAATCATTTTGTTTACCTACTCTTCTTACATATATGTATGTTCATAAGTGTGTGCGTTATTTAGAGTATGTGTGAGCGTGCAGAGTTTAAATTACTAACAGTGTTTTTGTTATAACATTAATATTGCATTTTAATCTTCTCTTTTTCAACTCTACTCTATAACTCCTAACACCCCCAAGAGACATTATGTAAGTGTATGCATTTATGTATGTATATCAAATGTAAATATGACAGTGTATAAGTGAGTGTGTTTAATAAACAACTCGTGCATAACACAAGCAACACGTGTTGAAAACATCATTGTAGCATAATAAAATACAAACTCTAATACGCAATCTGAGAATAAAATACAAACGTATGCAACATGAAAAAAAATATATATAAATGCAGTTACGAGGGCAGACTGAGAAGAATTAAGACAAAAGAAAATTTTCTAAAAATATAAAAATAAAATTTTTAGAAAATATCATTAACCAAAGGAAATTTTAAGAAAATATTTTTAACAAAAGGAAATTAAAGAAAATTTCTTTAACAAGAGGGTATTAAAGAAAATTTCCTATAAAAAGGAAATTTTAGGAAATTTTTCTATAAAAAGGAAATTTTTCTATAAAAAGGAAATTTAATAAATAAATTCCTATAAACAAGATATTCTAAGAAAATTTCCCGTAAAAAAGAAATTTTAAGAAAACTTCTATAAAAATAATATTCTAAGAAAACTTCTATAAAAAGGAAATTCTAAGAAAATTTCCTATAAAAAGAAAATTTATAGAAAATTTCCTATAAAAAGGAAATTTATAGAAAATTTCCTATAAAAAGGAAATTTATAGAAAATTTCCTATAAAAAGGAAATTTATAGAAAATTTCCTATAAAAAGGAAATTTATAGAAAATTTCCTATAAAAAGAAAATTTATAGAAAATTTCCTATAAAAAGA
>MINK01174294.1:0-10372 GCA_001735545.1 Phormia regina | reverse complement strand
AATCTGAGAGACATCGAAATGTCTAAGTCATCAGAGAATATACCAGAGCCAGTGCCAGTGCCAGTGCAAGTATCTGTCTTAGAACCATCCGTGAATACTGAGATTGCAAATTCCTTAAAGATGGAATTTGTTGCCCAGTCTTCCCTAGAAGAGATTCTGATATCGAATGTTCTATCAAAATTCATTCTCGGTACCGAATTTTTATCAAACTTTTATTATATTAATCGACACTGAACATGTCCTTTAGGACCAGTACTGTGACATATCCTACGACCTGTCCCAAAGGGCTAATTAGCCACCACCAATGACAACCCCATGTAAAAGTTACAGATTCTTCTCATATAAAGTTCCGGAACTGGAATCGGTCACTAGCCCTGAGAACCTGTCATATGACTAGTTTTAAACTGGTTCTCTTTACTAAAGGGTATTTTTAAAATTTTATCCATTGAATAGTTATTTAGAACTGTTTAGAGACTTAATGTTGATATAGGGTTTATATTAATAGATCTATAACCCATTTGTTTCAGAAAATTGGACTTTAGTTATAATACTAAATAGTATTCAAATTCAAGTTTAATAAATCAGTATTTTTAATATAACTTTTCTTATTTTCTGCTATCAATAAGTATATTGAATGTTTATAGTCTTATTATCCTTGCAGTATCCAAAGGAAATAATATTGTGACAAATTCAAAAATGTACAAAATTTTAATCTTTCAGTGTCGCATTTTATTAAATAAAATGTTCCAGTAATAAAATAGTGTCGGAAAGTCAGGAATAGTGATATTATGTTTTATTGGCACTTTTATTGAGCACAAGACATTGAGTGTATAATAATACTTTAGAAGTAAAACTCTATTGTATTTATTTTTTCTGGAAATGTCTATTATTCAATTTTGAAATGATGATGATATAAATTTGAATTTAAAATAAAACATTTATTAAATTATAACACAAAAAAAACTAGATTTCAGTTAATCGGTTGTTCGACACAAATTATTCTGTTTATTCGTTATTCGAAAATGGACAGTTTTCAATTATTCGAACAGTTAATCGACCAAAATGAACAGGATAACCGAATGGCGGTTAATCGACTGGATACCCTAGTACTTAGCAGTCTAATGATACGTCAAAATCATGCATGTTTCATCTAAAAATGAACCAATGCAACATCACGAGAACTTATACATTTACAACTTCTTTTGTGTCTTTTTTTGTTGGGTATATAGAATTGAGTGTGCCCCGAGGAAAACCTTTTTCGAGATTTCGATGTAGGAAGTCCTTTCAAACGATGCGTATAAATTTCCTTAATGTAAACAAATCGTTTAAAAAATTGAACTTTAATTCTCCACCATTTTGGTCAAAAAAGTTAAGATTTTTTAATCGAAATATATATCAAAAAATTCGTAATTTTATACTAAATAAATATCACAGGTCAACAAAATTGCACAAAAATTTTATATCTGGAATAATTCTGCAAAATTATTGAACCTTAGAGTTGATAAAGTGTAAAAAGTCAAATGAAAATTTCCCATCACGTCACATTTTTAACTCATAGAGGACAAAAGAAAATCAGTTCGATGATAAGTTTTTAGGTTATAAAATTTTCTGGTAATAGGTAAAGGAAATTATGGTAAACTGAGGGGTGTATAGGAGATATTTGAATTTGTATAACAAATACAAGACCGCAGACTTCAAAAAGGGTAAAATTTTTAAAATTACAGCGACAGAAAATGCGTAGGCACCAAGAGTTTGAAAAAAAAAAAACTAAAAAAAAAAAACAAGTTTAAATAGGAAAGCTTACAAAAAATTAGAAAAAATATATATATTTTGAATAATTTTATTTAATTCTTATTTCTTAGACTAAATTTAGAGAAAAAAGTTAATTGAAACATTTCCACCATAACATACTTTGAACATATTCAGGACCAAATAAAATATGTACGTCTATGAAATTTTGAGGTTATAAAAATTTTCTAGGTAAAAGATGGAGCAAATTATGGTTCCAATTGCTGCAAGAAAAATTGCATTGTGTGAGGCCGGGCTTAGAAATTTCATTGAAATTCTATTACGTGTGCTTTTTTGGGTATTTTTTTCAATTTTAAGCTTCATATCTATGGGTGCCACTATAGCCTTGTTGGTAGCGACCTAGTCTGCCAGCCTAGGGATTGTGATTGATTGGAACATACTAATAAATGGTAATTTGTTAATAAACTCTGAAAGAAATGACATTATATTTCGTACAAAAAAATGTATTGAGTTTTGTCTTGAAATGGGTATAAAAAAATGTAATTTTTTATTTTTCGATATTTTTCTTAAAAAAAATGGAAAAAGAATTTTATAATTTTGTTTCCTTTATGGTTAAAATATTAATTTTTTCTCTGGAATTATATAATTTTCCAAAAATTTTTCAAAAAATTGTTCATCTAAATGCCATAAAAAGTCTTCTAGCAAACGAAAATCTCATTTGAAAAATGTTTAAAATACACGCCAACACTGAAAAAGTATGTGGAAAATAATGTTGCAGATATTGTAGATATAGCAAATTTATTCACCAAACACATTACAGTTTTTTTCCATCACATCACTTTTTTAATCCATTGAGGACCAAAGACCAAAGTTTTAAAAATGACACAGTAAATGCGTAGGCATCAAAAATATGAAAAATAAAAATTTAAATAATAGAGTTAACAACAAATAATAAGAAAAATATATTGTGAATAAATTAGCCTAATTTTTCATAAATTGGGATATAAGAATGCGCTATTTTTAATTTTTTTCCTATAATAAAAAAAATAAAAATAGTCTGTCACCAAAGTAGAGTTCAATATGTGTTGATAAAATTTCTCAGTAACAGCTTTTTGGTTTAAAAAACCTATTGTTCTTCGCTTATTTTTCCTATTTTTTAATGTTTCTAGCAATTTTAAAGACATTTGGGTATTATGGAGGGCATATTCTACGCTTTTATTGAAAAGACACCTCAGAAAAACGTATTTGTTTCAGACTTTTTTCAGCACCTATATAACTCTGAGACTGTACTGGTCTGTTGCACTTTTAAGGAAAATTTTGTATACACTACCCCAAATAATTTATACTATTATTTTGTAAATCCTTCAATATATTATAAAAAATAATTTATAAAATTAAATTTGAGTTTATGAAATTTTAAATACAAAGTGAATGAAACTTTAAGATATAAACTAAAATTAAATTGATGAAAATAGCGAAAAGATTGAAATTTTTTGCGCCCCAACATTTTTTTAAAACTGTAAGTTTTAATTAACGAAGCTTTACGGGAAACATTGATAATTTCTTAACGTTTTCTAAATATTTTTATTGATACTATACAGCACAGAGGCATTCAGGTCATATATTATAAAAATGAGAGGTATGTGAAGAAATTTGCCACATGATTCATGCACTGTTAAATATTATGTGTTATGTTGATCAGATGATCAGATGTGATGTCCACATTTTTAATACATTTAGGCTTTTGGCAGGAAATATCACTCCACGAATTTTGGTGCACATAAAAAATAAAATAATAAAATTTTCATTAACGCAACATTTTTTATATTTTGTATATTGTAGTGCATAAAATTTTTTTTGGAGAAACATGTTGCTAAATAATAGTGTTTTTGGGATGTCCAAAGGAGACATTGCTAACAAAATCTTTTCTTTCTACTCAATATTTTTGTAACAAAAATGTGTTTTGATATGATTTTCGAAGCGAAGTACGATTTTGGAATACCGAAATACAGGTGGCATTTTAAGAGATAATTTAATTAAATTTGGAACATATGATTTTTTTAAGCACAAGGTAGAAGAATTAATATTGATCATGATCGGCCCATTATTTTACCTAGCCCCCATAAAAATGTTCTCCCGGAATAGAGTTTTAGCACTCAAAATTACCTTCAATAATGGAATTTAACATAAATAAGTTTTATGTAAGCATAAATCCAAGTGCCAAATTTCATGAAGATCGGTCCATAATTTACCATAGCTCACATATGAGATCGGTCGGTCTTGACCGACTATACCTTCTTTTCTCGTTTATTTTTCACTTAATGCAAGTTTAGGTCCACAATTGGCTCATAGGAAATAGTGTAGGGTATCATATGGTAGGGCTTGTCCGATTGTACCTTTCCCTCTCTCGTTTTTATTTGAAATTGCCGCCTGTACTTTTGAATACAATGTTTACATGAACAGACAGACGGTCAGAGGGAAGGACATCGTATTTGACCAATATTTTTTGGTGTTAAAAACATCACCACAAACTATTTTATCTTCCCCACCTATGGTGGTGTTAGTTGGAATAGGATTTGTATACGACAAAATAATTTCTTTGCTGTCATGAATTCCAATATTTTCGTTTTTATATTCGAATCACAATTAATGTCGATTTTACATGTCAAAAATAATGTATCGGAATTTCTATTGAAAACAACCCAACCAAACAGCTGTCAGATTTCATTTACGAGCTTTTGTTTTATTATTATTTTAGTATAATATAAATAAATGCATGTTTATTTTACAGAAAAAAACTCCACAATTACGAGGTTTATGCTAAAATGTATGAATGTATTATTGATGGTACTTCACAGCTTGATAAGCCAACTATAGAATCCAATTGGTAGAGTTACTTAACTGTGCAGTGTATTTCCCAAATTGTTTTTATAAGTCCTTTCAGATAAAATTTACAAGACGCTGATTACAATATTGGCAGAAATGTAGAAAGTTTGGTATGTCCTCCATTGGTATCAATCGGTAAGTAATATTTAACCTACATATGTATCTATATAACGATAAGGTGGATTTAGGCCTAAATGTACAGTATATACCATATACGAATGAGTTTATATTAATCACAATTTTCTTATAAAATATCCTTTCTAACCTCAAACTAGCAACTGCAATAAAAACTATTCGCGCCAAATTACTTAATAAAAAATGCAAACAAAAAAACAGGTTTGTTTTGTTTACTAAAGAAAAACAACAAACCCTAAAGAATAAGTAATAACAAAAACAAAGATTTGTCAGTGTGTTTTGGATAAAATGCATCAAATATATTAAAACGAGTATAAATTCATCGTCTGTTCGAATAAATTAACAAACAACAAAAAAATTAAAATTTTTTTCATTCGTGCTATATTTTTTATTGCATAAATTATTATTAAAGAACAGAAAAAAAAAACACGTTTCTTTACAAACTGTTTGTTGTTGTGATGCTTTTGTTTTGTTATTTTTTATTTGATTTGTTTTTGTATGTATGCATGTGTATCGTTGCATTGTTTTGATTGTGTTTTGTTTTTATTATTATTGTTGTTGGTTTGTCGGTGGCTGCCATTCTTGTTGATATTTTGGAGCTTTTTTTTGTGTTATTATTATTGCTTTGTGTATTTGTTCTTTATACAACAACAAGCAGCCAGATGTATTTATGAAAATGCCCTTGTAATTTAAAGAAAAAAAACTATGTACATATGTATGTATGTACGTTATTTTTGTATATAAAATTTCAAGTGCAAGTTCAAAAACCAATAAGAAGTCATATTTGTTAATGAATTTATTGATTTCTATTTTAATATTTGAAATAAAAAAAAAATTGGCACGAAATTTAATATTTGCTAAAATTTATATAATAAATAATTATAAAAATAATTAATTCGTCAGCAATATTTATAAACAAAATGATTAGGCAAATTTTAAAGCAAAATATACAATATTAAAATTCTTAAAAAAGCACTTACCACTTTATCATAGAGATTTATTGTGGTGAAATTACAACTTATTTTTTTTATAATTGTTTTAAAAGTTTGCAATATATAAAGGCACTTTAGTTTTTTTTAATATTTCTTGTTTTTAGAAGTTTTTAACTTGTTTTTCTAGGTTTTTCAAGAAAAATTCTTAAATCATTATAATTTAGAATTAAAAACACGCGTTTATAAACACACACTTGTCCAACAAGAATGACACGAAAAATAAAAACAACAAAGCAAAAAAATAATAGAAATAAAAATAAAACAAACGAGTTGCCATGTTGTAAGGAAAATACGTGTGTATTTTTAATATTAGAAAATTATACCTAATGAATTTTAGACAATTTTAAACAATGTTGTATTATTATTGTAAATGATAGTTATTTACATATATAAACCTTGTTTGATTTTTTGCCATTAGTAGTACTTTTATCGCTGAAAATAATGATGTAAAAAATTTTCATCGGAATTAAATATTTTAGAATTTCCCTAAGAAACTCGCATTAAAAAATTTTTGTTAAAAAAAATATGAGTAAAAAGGAAGAATTACGCTAGCGAATCCGCTTTAAAATATTAAGAAGAAATATTTCCACAAAAAATAATTTTTTTGCACTAAAATTACAATATATTTTAAAAAGTTATGTTCACATAACATTTTCATATTTTTAATTTATTTTAACAGCTCTTAATTGATACGTAAATTTTTGTAATTGGATAAATAAAATAGGAAATATTTACGATTTTAAGAATTTAATGAAATACGAAATATATTTTCTTTAATTTGATGTTATTTTGTTTTTATTTAGTAGAATGGCAACCCCTTTGTTTTTATTTTATTATGATTTGTTGTTTTTAAATTTTTGTTTTCTTTTATCCAATTCACAACCAGAGACTGACGTCGAACGATTTTAACAGCGGCTGTTCATTTTTAGAAATTGGCGGCGGCTCAAAATTGGCTTTTAGCCGCCTGAGGTGAATATAACAATTTTTCATATTCTGGTTGTAAGGGGAGACGAAAACCGTTTGAACATAACTCATAAAAATTACTAAAACACTTATAACAAAAATTTTTGTATTTATTGTACTACTTAAGTGTTTCGAAGTCAGTAATTTCATTTCGTATTTGACATTTCTAATTTCAATAAAATTCACCATAGGTATTGTCCGTTGGAAGTGTTTATAACAAAATATACAAAGTTTTATTATATCATAAGTTCAAATATTAAAATGCAAAATATAAATTTCAAATTAGTACACTCAAAAAAACGCAGTTTTTAAAACTTCAAGCTGAAGTCTCATTTAGTTTAGAAATTGTGAACCAAAATAAACTTTTATTAGCAATAAACTCTTAACTATCTATATATAATTTTCTAAGAATTATTTACTTTCCAGAGCTTTCTGAAGTTCCTGGAAGAGGTACTTTTCGTCCTACGAATCCTGGGTTTAATGAGCAACTGTCTGTGACAGCTCACTTGGGTGTAGTTTGGTCCCATTGTGATACTCTGAGGGATAATGTGATATTACATATCCAAATCTCCGTTCAATTCGAACCAACCTGACGAATGTATGAAGGGGGTTGATCTTCCTGATGTCAATGTATAAACGACCTCTCGAGTTTGGCAGTCCTTATTCCAGAAATAGTCGGACAGTGACATAGAAAATACTTCACTGTCTCTTCCCCTTTCGCATAATGTTAACTCCTACAGAAATAGTTAAAAGGGATCGCTAATCTTCTAGCATGCGCAATAGCAATCCAGTGCTCTGTGACGACAGATACGAAAATACGTAACCTGTGCCTAGGTAGTCCCAAATGAGATTTCTTCGAGAACCATCATACTTGGCCCATAATTGCCTCTAGGTTGAACATGTGGACATATTAGTCCATATATCCTGTGCAATCATCGATAAATTTCGCAGAGTAATTAATATGCAGGAAGGTAGCAGTATTCTGACCAGTTGATCCGCATACTCTTATCGAAGAAGAGAACCAGTTGAATGACCCCTATTCAAGACAAGTTGAATGTCTCGCCATCACTTTTAGAAATTTCCGGCATTCATTTATCAGCCCGCCTGACTATGAAGATCCACCCCGAATACCATATAGTACATCAACCATTTACACACTCATTTTATGGCCGAGATCTTTTTTGAAGAATACTACAATGATCCGGCAATTTGAAGAAAAAAAGATAGAGCATATACGGATTTTTCTGATTTAGCTATTAAAATATTAGTATATATGTTTAATAAATTAGTATAAATGGTTTTCCGGATTTAAACTATTAAATTCAGACAAAGAATTTTAAATGACATTTCCAGCAGATCTTCAGGTCTTAGTAGCTTTACGTTGTCGGGATCGTAGGGAAGTAACTATGCAAGGAATTCCATTACTAATATTTTAGAAAATATTCATATGAATATATTTATACCCTACACCACCAAAGGTGGTTGGGGTATTATTTTAGTATCAGGATGATTCTGGGGCTAGCATGGATTTTTCCAACCAAGAGTAAGCCGAATTTGTGCAAGAGTTGCCAGCAACGTTAGAGGAGGAAGTTAGAATTTCTAAAAAGTTTAAAGAAATTAAAGACTTCACAGGAGTTCTTAGGTTTTTTTTTTTTTTTTGGAATACGGCTGTTAAAAATAAATTAATATTTATCTCTTTTGTACTGATAATGCCATTGTTTTTCTATATTTAATATATTCATTGATACTTAGTTAAATAAATAGGTCTAGCAAATTTAATGTATCAATTAGACTAAGTTTTATATTAAATAGTGGTCCGAAGAGCTTTTGTAACGCTATAAAATGGCTACTTTTTACATGGTGAAAATGATACTAATGATACCCAATTAATAAAGTTGATTACAAATACTAATGATAAAGATAAAAGTTAATAATTTATCCATTTTCGAATCAGTGATTTTTTTCTCATAATCTCACTTTTTAATTCGGACACATACTAACCTAATCTTCTAAACCCAGATTTCGAATAAATTGTTACTCGAAATTCTTGGTTTTAGTTTAATCGAACAACAGCGTATGGATACATTTCATCATTTAAAATTGTTGTGTATCCTATAACAGTCATAGTATCTTTTATAATAAGAATTGGACCCATACCTTGGTCTGAAAAACATCCCCAGACCATAATATATTTTGGGACCAATCTCTTTCCCTTTGGTCGTCTTACAAATGTTCTCCTATCGCTGCCTCTTAAATTAAATTTGGACTTATTCGAAAATAGAACAGTATTCCATGTCTGTCTTGTCTAATTTAAATGATCTCTGGCAAATTGAATTCGAGCTGAGCGTTTCTTTTTAGAAATAAGAGGTTTTTTCACAGGACACTAACAACCGAGACCAGCCTTATTTGCCCTGCTGCTAACTGTTCGATTACTAATTTCCAATTTTCAGATTATTGAGTAATTTTTGGGCATTTCTTAAACTCTCTTGCTATCAGATTATCCTGTCTTTGTGTAGTTTTACGAGGTCTTCCTCCAAGTTGTTGAGTTGAGTTTTCACAATACCTGTCTCACGAATTTTTTTTTTATAATTTTCAAAACTCTTGACTTATTAACTGCAGTGAATATTTATCACAGATAGTTATTTGTTTTAAACCATCACTAAAATCATTTATAATTTTAATTTTAAAATCTTTAGAAATTTCGACTTTTTGCCATTTTCATTAACTATTTGCGTGGATTATATTTAATTATTATTATTATACGTAAAGATTACAAAAAGAAGTTATGAATAATTATCAGATCAGAAAACAAATATTGAAATAATTTTAAAACATGATGCCTTTTACATCGATTTTCTTAATATTCTTATTTAGTCTTCTTTATTACAGAAGTTTAAAAGTTTCCATTGTTTTGTCAATACCGCAATACTGACTACTTTTTATTTTGATTTTTATTATCAGATTTTAATTAAATTCGTTCCTAATTTTTTGTATTGTCAACCACTGTATATATTTTAAAAAAATCAATAGATAATCTAATGATACTGAGATAAAATTTATGAAATGAACAATTTTTTTTATAACTATCAGCCATATTTTTGCAAATTTTTAGATAATTTTGTTAAATTTGTATTTTTAATTATTTTTGTTTATTTTCAATAAATACTTTTGAAGACTTCAGAAAATGTCCACACTTAGGAAAAACTTACGGTTTTGCTATCCCTTAACACTTAAGGTTTTATATATAAAACAATATTTACACCTTAAGTACGATTTCGTCTCTAAGTGAGCATTATAAGACAGTTTTTGTAATATCGCGATAAATATTGTAGAAATTACAATTTACTCTTCATAAACAATAATTTTCGAGTCCAAGACTATAGAAAACATCTAGAAATCCCACTCTTTTCGAGCGAATGAGAAACAAGAAAAATTACTCTCTTCACACGTATTAATTTATTCTGTAAAAAATTTTACTAACACATGCGAAGAGTTAGGTTTTTCTGACAATTGAGTTAGGTTTTTTGTGAGCAAGTTGGAATTCTAGTTGTTTTCTATGACCAAAACTATTGTCACTTATATATAATACCAGTTTTTTCAGTTCGTTGAGAGTTTCATAAACAGGCTGAATTTTATAAATATTACAA